>JAYMFT010149469.1:0-12649 GCA_038088735.1 Panulirus argus
TATTGTAAGTAGTGTACTGACCACCAAGGATAATCCTAAACACTCTCTTTTGTAGACGTTCCAAGGTATTGTGTTGCACCTGCGTCAGTCCTGGATGCCAAACAGGTGCAGCATACTCAAGTGTGGTGCGAATGTATCATATATACAACTGAAATAATGTTTGTTTACTAAAATCAAATTAACATGCACGGTATAAAATAAAGAAACACCTATTGGCTTTGTTAATCATGTAGTTCATGTGGTCATTCCAGCTTAAACTGTTGTTGATGATAACCCCTAACAACTTACACTGGTGGACAAGAGGCAGCCCCATGTCGTTCAGGGTTAGTTGGGGGAACACTAGCAGTCTCTTTGGTGGACTTACATAAAACACCACACATTTCAGAGGATTAGGAGACATTTTCAATTATATACACTGATTTTCGAGCGTATTAAGAGTGTTTTGCATAATGACATCCATTCTATCATTTACATCAATAATTTTGGCAAGTGTCATATCACCCTTATATTTAAAATGCAAAGGAAAATTGCAGCATGTGCAAGGGTATTGGACAAAAATACATAGGAAAGTTTTCCGTCAGTCATATCAACTATCCCCACCACTGCTAATGACTGAATGCCGGTAGTTAGTTAGTGACATACAAAGTCAGTGATGCTTCAACATTGTATAAAAATGTACCAATAGATGGCATTATTCCATATTGATTCCTCCTTTGTTTGGTCAGCAATTAGACTGCATATGTTTTGGCTTTGGAGATTTCACCTCAAAACCAGTTTAGAAAAGCAGTTACTTATAAGCCTTTTGTTTTGTTACAGTTGAAATATTGCACTTAAGTTTTGCCTTACTCCTCAGTTATGCCATAGAGCTCCCTAGATCATGTACATTATAACACAAGCTACATAGTGACTGTTTACATCACCAATGGTAGTTGAATCCAATTTTCTTCTGTGAACATGCTTCACCTACCTAGTTTTTCAAAAAAAAAGCTGTCCATTCTTGTTTTCACTGGATCTAACTATAGCCTCTACGGCCATTTTGCTTTATCCTTATTGTAACATGAACTCACCTATCACAAGTCTGATGGACAGTGAATCTCCTAACTTTTGCTTCATTTGCTTATCTAATTCTTCAGATATTGGCCTATTCTTTGATTGTTTCACCTTCTTCAACAGTCTAGGCTTTCCTGTTCTCTATTTCACTTGAGGATTTCCATGCCACCAGAACCAATGTGTTCTCTGCTGTATATTTTTTCTAGGTTTAGAAGTAAGGGTAGTTAAAAGTGTCCTCTTTCCTTAGCTAGACATTATTAGAATAGAATGAGCTTTCTCTCCAGTATGTCTGGAAAAGTTTAATTTTAACTAAGTGCTTTATTGATGTTAAGTATCCTGTTAGTCCCAAGTGTGTCAATTCCTTAGTACCAGTGGTTCTTTCAGCTGTGCCATATGTACCCTCAAGACGTCCACTCTAGTCCTTGACTCTGTTTATTTTTAACATACCAGGTATATAGTTTTCTCAAACCCTCTGTAGGCAAAGTCATTAAATAAACTAACATATATCCGTCCTTCCCTTCAGCCATGAGGGGACTTTTGGTCTAAGACGATTTATATTAATGGTTGTATATTAATCAAAAACCCCAGTTTTGGGGATACCAGCCTTTGCCATCATTTCCAGTGAATTCAGCCTAGAGATTCATGCCTTACACTCACTATTTCCCTTAGAATTTCAGGGAATTCACCAAATTTGCTGAAGGGCTCTTCTTTTTTTTTCATTCACATGTATCTTTTATCCTTCTTAACAAAATGTACATTTTGCTTACCTCTGGTATTTGCTTTGGCAGTACATATACTAATTTATTATAATAGAGAAGTTAGCAGGGTATCAGTGCTAGGATATGCAAATCATGGGCAGTAGATAGAGATACTAGGTAGGAACATTTAGGCAGGAGCATTAGGTAGAAATTTTAGGTAGAAGTAGTTGGAAGGAGCATTAAGTAGAAGTAGTCAGTAGGAACATTAGGTAGGAGCCTCAGCAAACTCTGTGCTAGAGTTGCCCTCTGCCTGTAGCCTGTTAAGGGTGAGGCAATAAAGGCTAAGAAGCAGCACTGGAGTTCACTAGTTATGGAGACTCTATTGTCATGGTCACCCCTTTGAGGGAGTTCCAATTGAAATGGGCTTCAGAGATATAGATAGATGGATATAGATCATGGGCATTTCTTTATTTTTGTTATATGGATTATGATCACCCCTTATTGGCTTGACCTTGGCCTTATGCTGGATCATTGTTATGAGAAGACAGTCTCTACCTTATCTTTCCTCTTGAGTGTTTTTTGAAGAAAATCAGGAAGGAAGTTGTTACCTTTCTTCCACCTTCGTCATTTGGTACCTGGAGACTCTTTCTTCAGGAGAAACAGTTTCTAGAGTTTCCACCCCGATGCCCCGTTGGGTATTACCAGTAATGTACCTACCTCTTTGTTGTCTCCCTACTAGTTGCTACCTACCAGATTGCTGCCTTTTTACCAAGTGACTAACCAAAAATGCCTTAGCCAGTAAATTACCAAGAGATGTTCTTTCATTGTTCACAGGACACTGCTTTGGCAAGAAAAGTTCTTTCAACCTTCATGTCCAACTGTTTTTACATATCCTTTACTTTGCATGTATGACCAATTGTCTTTACATATCCTTTACTTTGCATGTATTTTTTTCATGATATAATGGGAAACAGAAGTCTGAAGACCCTGTTTTTTGTCCATATTGATGTCAACTTTTTCAAGTCACCTGTTGTATGGGTTGATTGATATTTATATCACAAATGCTGTTGTATTCAGTTACCACCTTCCCTTTTTTTTTATTTTAGGGATGGATTGGAGATTGGCCTTTGAAATTTTGCATAACCACTGACTCTTAGTTCTGACACTTTACCATCCATTTCTGTGCAGTGGTTGTTTTCAGTCGACATTTTAAACAGAGTGAATCTGGACTAAATTGTTGAGGGTTGGGTATGACACTGATAGTATTTGAATGGCAAGGGCAGTGTCATTATATATCAGAGGCACTGCTGCTGAATTACATTTTGAAGATATTAGGAAGAGAAAGCATTAATTTTAAATTTCCTTGACTCCTGCCTAAATCAAACTAAATTACCATATTATTGTAATATTCTAGGAAAAGTCTGCAAGTAAGCGGGGTAAAGTTGGAATTCTGAAACCACAAGGATCCTTAGAGAGAGCAAGAGAGTCACGAGAGCAACAGCAAGATCAGCTGGAGAATCCAGAGAAATCAATGAGAGTCACTAGCGATGGAGAGGATGTGAGAGAACCAGGTTTGTTATGCATCTGATTCACTAAATGAATTCCTTTTCTTTTATCCACAGTATTTCGACTGCTTTCATTTTTATAAAGATATCAGTTAGCCTGACCCCATCCAATAATTTGTTATCCAAGCAGCACCTTGGGCTGCCAGCCCAAGCTGCTGATTGGCTGAGTGCTGATTAGCACACATTCTTCCCATTGTCCACATGTGCAGCTCATAGGAAAAATGGAAATGATGTGTATGTGTATTGTGTCTTTTTGTATGGGACCTTTGAACCACTTGGCAGATATTATTTGATTTTATTTTATAAGAGAAAAGACAGTAGAGAGCATAATAATGAAAGAATACTAAACAAAATAGGACTAACCAAGGTATTTTTTACTAATCCCTCACCCTTTTATGCATAACTTGACCTCTTATTGAATGATTCTCTAATTTAGACAGAGCCTGGAGGTAAGGTGAAGAACATGCATAGTTTGGAAATAGTTATTTTCTGTTGATTGAATTTTAAATAGTTCCTTGGCAGTATCCTGATGTGTATGTCCATGTTTGAGGCTGTTGGTGTTCATCTCTGACTTTCCTTGCTGCTTTTGCCATCAGTCTGAGAATTAGCTTAGTTCATGCAGAAGCCACTTCTCAGGGCTGAAGACTCAGTTTGTTTTACTCTGTGCATTTTAATGGTATTGTGTACATGCATATGTCCTCATTTACAACTGTATCACATCCCCAGGTAACCTTACTGTATGAAAGCAGCCAGATTTATCTCATGGTTCTCATAAAATATTCACTACTAGCTTAATTGATCATTGGAGTGATAAATTCATTTTTTCTTATAAATATGCACCTCACTCAGGTTACTGCATACAAAATAGAAATCCCAGTTTTACAGTGGAATTGGATTACATTTCTAAATTGTTAGATTTAAGTAATTTTGAATTACATGTTTATAGAACTGACTTCTCTTGTGTGTCTGGATGGTAACCAATATCACCCATTATCCTAGGTGGTGGTGGTGTTGGCATCAAGGCAGTGTCAGGCACCAGTCAATTACAAAATCCACCTTCAAGTCAGCCAGTGCAACAGCAACCACAGCAACAGAACCAAGGTCAAGGTCAGGTTCGTCCTACACGTTCCCGTACCAATGTGGCGCTGCAGGCTATAATGAAGAGGAACTCTGCAATGCAAGAAGCTAAACAGGTAGATTTTGATGCAGTTTAAAAGTAATCGTTTATACTGAAGATGAGTGAGGATTATTGTTAACAGTTAGCCAGGATAGAGTCACTGAAGCTATTTTTATTTTCCAGTGTATTGGGATGTGCTGAAAATGCAGATACAATTTTGGACTGCACTGCAGTTTTTATGACCTGTTAGGAAAGGGCAGGAGCTGACACTCTTCTCAGATGATAGATTCCTAACAGTTTTGGCTTTCTTCTTGTTCTTGCAAAGGGCCGCTCCACCCTCCCACATTACCACTATACCTTCTCACTGTGGCCACCACACCCTTTCTCACCACCATTCTCTCCTCCCTATCTGCTACACCCTCACTAGGTACGTGCAACACACTAGTTCTGCTTCCATGGTTAAATCTCATCGTAAGTACTCATAGGTAGGTACTCACCACCATCATATCCTCCCTCATCACCACCACTTGCTCCCATTTTGACTTCCATGTCCTCCCTCTCCACCACTGCTTCCTTCTCAGAATACTGCATACACCTCACCACAACCACATCCTCCCATCCTGGTCACCACACCCTCCCTCATGACCAGTATGCCCTCCCTCTCTGGCTACCACACCCTCCCTCACCACTACCACTCCCTTCCTGGTGGTCCTCCTCTCACCACTACCACTTGCTCCCTCCCTTCCTGGACAATACAGTGTCATTGTTCTGTATTTTAACAACTCTCTGTATCCCACTTTGTACCTCCCACATTGCCAGCACAACCTGCCCACCTAACTATTTAAGAATAGTATAATATTATCTTGAAAGTATATCACTCCAGAGCTAGCAATTTAAATCCTACCAGGGAAGTGGATGTATTATTGGCAAATGTGTGTGAGTGTTAGTGTTCATGCATATTTTTAGTATTATTGTGTTCTTATAATATCCTGTAAAGGTTTTTTATACACTCTCTGTCTATCTATCTATATCTCTGATGCTTGTAACCTCTGGGAACTCCCATCATGGGTGTGGCTACAGCAAAGGTCTCCATTGTTCCCTGTCCTTCACATACACCATTCCATGCACTTTTCCACCATATCTCTCCCTCCAGTATTTTTCCGCTATATTTCCTCATGTCGCTGGTGGTCCTCCTTTCACCCTTTAATTGCACTATCATTCACTCTTTGTAAACTCCCTCTCATGCATACTTTCTACATGCCCAAACCACCTCAAAGTATTATGTTCCATGCTCTTCACAATTCATTCCCTTTGTACTCCTTTCCATAACATTTCTCATGCACCCCATCATTTCTCTCTTCATTCTATATAGTCATACCACATGCTCCTCTCAAATAACTCATTTTCACAGCCTGGATTCTTGACCTCTGTGACTCATTCTGTGTTCATGTTCCGTGTTTTGGCTGCATAGGTCAGTGTAGTGAGGACTGTGTCTGTCTTATCTATCTATATCTCTACCACCTGTTCCAATTGGAACACCCTCAAGGGGGTGGCCATGGCAATAGAGTTTCCATAACTAGTGAACTCCAGTGCCAATTCTTAGCCTTTTGTGCCTCAACCTTAAACGGCCACAGGTAGATGGTAACTCTAGTGCAGTGTTTGCAGAGGCTCCTTCCTAATGTTCCTACCTACTACATACAATAGATTATATATGGTCTTCAAGTAATTTGATGCTACTTTCATGCCATCTTAATTAACCAAGAATTTATAGGTTTTACACTAAAAAGTGGTCTACAAACACGCAGTTAAGTACTCAGGGAACATGAAAGTGATTTTACTCAAACTACTACCTCTCATAACAACTGCTCTCCCAAAAGACATTCTTGTATTAGGCCTGCTGAACAGGACTGTTACTGGTTAATGTGAGGCAAGCAACAACCCAAAAGATACCAGAGCAAGGCTTGATCTCATGTTAGCATACTAAAAGTAGTTGGCCATCCAGTGGTGATTACAAACTAGTTTGTAATACACAAAGCAAATGATACTCACCAATCGGGCATTAAACCTAAAATAAAATTCAACAACACAGGAAGCAGTATCATATTTAGTATGTACATACTTTGTCAAGACCTCATTAATGATATTTATGTTACTCTAGACTGCATTGCCAAATGATGAATATCCTAATAAGAGTGCAACTAGTACTACAATATTAGCACAATTACTCCAGGTACTATGGTCAACAACACATCCTTATGTGTTGGAGAAGATTTAGGGATCGGTGAAATACTTCCCAAACCCCACCAACTGGGATGGACAGATAACAGGAAACCTGATGGTTCATAATGTTAGTAAGAAAAAGATGAGAAAATAATGCCATACAGTGGTAAAATACTGCAGGGAATTTAGACTATGCTGTCCCTTAATCCTTTCTTCACTTCCATTCACCTCTACCCTTCATTTTCTATGAAGGGTCCCAGTGACTGTTTTACCCTTACTGTTCCCTCCCTTACCTTTCCTTCCATATCACCATCCTGCCGAAGATAGGTCCTAAATACTTAAATTCTCTCACCTCTTCTAGTCTTTCTCCACATATATCTACAACACAATTTAGTACACTTTCTTCTCTCACTCCATAGGGCTTTGCAAAATCTCTGCTTACACTCTGTTTCCTTTCAGATACCTTTCCTATACTTTTGCTTACATTCACCCTTAATGGCATAGATTTACACACATTATAAAACACCCTTACAACCTTCTGCAACTCCTCTCTCTCTCAGCAAATGACACAGTATCATCCACAAACAGGCTTGTCACTGGCCACCATACCTTGCCACAACATTCCATCTCTGCACCCTTTTGCCTAGTTTTGCTTTCACCTCTCTTATCACTCTATCAGTATATGTTAAAAAGCCACAGGGACATCACATAGCCCTACCTCACACCCATATGTATACTGAAACTTTCATTCAACTCTCCATCCACTCTTACACATGTATTTGCTGCTCAGTGTAAAGCCTTCATGCCATCTAACAGTTGTCCCCCTATCCCTTATATCCTTAATGCATCCCATAGAGCACTTATATCAACTCTCTCATTTGCATTCTCCAGATCATAAAAGCTACATACAGCTTTTTACCTTTTGCAAAGTACTTTTCCACAGTCATTCTCACAGCAAAACTCTGATCCACATATCCTCTACCTTTCTTAAAACCCCCTTGCTCCTCACTTATTCTGCATTCAATCACTTCTATCATGCTGTCAGTCAACATTCTTGTGTGCACTTTTCCTGGTATACATGATAGACTTAGTCACCTATAATTGCTACATACATCCATAGCATCTCTTCCTTTGAAAAAAGGAACAGTAATAGCTTTCACCCAGTCCTCAGGCACACCTTTCTGCTTCCATACTAAATTTCATATCAAATGCCTTCACTGTATCACACTTTCTCCTCCATACATCAACATATCATCCATAAACCCTTCTGTTCCTGGTGTCTTTCTTATCTCTAATCTCATTATTATCTATTGTACCTCCTTTCTTACCTCCCCTTTTGCTCTAGGCCTCTGCCTTTGTACCATTTTCCTTCCATCCTCCATACCCATGAATGTAACAACTTATTCCTAACCTTCTTCCACATTCATCAGTTCCTCAAAATACTCTTTCAGTCTTCCTTTCACTTCCTCCTTTCTTCAAACATTTTCATTTCCACTCTTTCATCCACCTCTTTCCTTTTCACCTTCTTCCAGTACAGTTTCTTATTTTCATTAAACTTTCACTCAATTTTCTTCCATAATCTTCATCTACTTTTTCTTCCCTCTTTGCTTTCTTCTGTCAGCTCCTTGACATTCTGCTAACACAATTTATATTCTTCCATCTTCCTTTACTAAACTTCTACTAGTACATTCCTTTTGAGCAATGTGCCAAGTGCCTTTTTCCTCTCTTCCACAGCACTGCTAGTCTCATCCATCCACCATGCATCTTCCCTTTTATTCTTTTATCTGACAACCTTATATCCAACTGCTAATTCTACATCCTTTAACAGTGTTTCTCTAAACATTTTAAACACCTCATTAACTCACAACTGCATCCCCACATTTACTGCACTTTCATCTATAATTCTTTCCATTCATTCTGGTTCATCTTCTTGCTTGCCAACACTTTAACCTATCCATTTTTCCTTACCCCATGCTTCTACTTCTCCCTGATTTTCACCTCTACAGCCTACAAAGTGATCAGAATCTCCAAAGAATCCTCTCAAAACTCTAGCATCCAGCACAACCTTTCTCAAACTTTTATCCCTTGGCATACAGTCGATCAAACCCTTTTGTTCTTCTCTTCCATCATTTCTCATCCACATATATCTGTGGATCATCACGTGCTGAAGAAAGGTCTTTACAAGGAATACACACCTCTCAGCACAGACAGTCACAAGATAACTTTCATGTACTCCAGGCACTCCACATTCACCAGCTATCTTGCTACTTTCATTACGTCCCATCTTTGCATGCACATCACCACTTTTCTCTCCTTCTCAAACCTGTTTTTACATAATTCAAATTTCTCCAGAAATGCTTCATTTCATACTTACTCCAGCAGTGTTCATATTTACTGGTGCATATACACATACCCATGCATACCTCACAATTCCAGTCCTTCCTCTAACCCACACTATTCTTTATCCGTTCCGTGCATGCTATGTAACACTTTCCAGTACTCTTAGGGATAGCATGCTTGCACATCCTTCTTTCTGTCTTTTCTGATAATTTTCATTCATTCTCATCCATACCTCTCCTCCTTTCATGCCATCCCACAGCTTGCATTCATCATGTCCATTTTCATACCATACTCCCTGCCCAAGGATATGGGTTTCCTCAAGCCCCAGCACAACCATACCATAACTTTTAAATACACATCTCACTTTTTTCTTCAGGTAACTTTTAAGACTCCGTCTCCAGCCATCTCTCCAAATCCATCTGAAGCTTCCAGTGACAGTCATCGTAGTCAACTATCCACCCCACCACTCCTGCCTACCACCACTCAACGGGATCCTATGTCAAGTTCACCTATGCCACATCACACTGGACAAATGTACCAAATGGGTACACCTCCTCAGGGACAAGGAGCATCATTTGGACGACCAAATCAGAGTACTGAAAGTAATTTTCCAAATCAGCCAACACATCAGCAGTTTGGAGGACAACCTCCTTGGGGAGGAGTAAGTGGAATGGCTGGAAATATTCCTCCTCAGCACGGTGTGGGTCGGCCTCTACATCAGCAAAATCAGCCTGTGAATTCTGGACCAAATTTTAGTATGCAGAGAAATGGCAATGGGCATTCTCCACAAAATCTGCAACAACTGCAGTCATCTGCACCCAGCCAGTCAGACATGTTGACAGCAGGGGTATTCAACAGACCACCTTTAGAGGGCTTCCATCAACTTAGCGGACCTGTTCCACCCAGACCAGGGGTAGATATATCTACCAGAATGAGGGAACCAGCACCTAGAATGCTGGAGATGATGGGGATGACACGTACACCTCCATCCTTTGGACCAGTTGAGGGACTAGGAAATCCATGTAGAATGCATCCTCCAGGCACTGAGGGCCAGGCTTTGGACAATGCCCCCCGCATGACTCAAGCACCTTATAGACCACATCAGGGACAGCAGGAGATGGATACAATTACTTCTCAGGCTAAGATTAATCACATAACTCATCCATTGCTCTCACCTGGAGCCATGAATGCCCATCTGTATGGTATGGATGGAAGGCAGAATATTAGTGGATCTAGTGGTCCAGGAGTGTCAGGTCCAAGGAATATGTTTGGAGAGAGTGATGTAGGACCACGTAGGGGCCATGGTCTGTCACCACCCATGGGCATCAGCTGGGGTCCTGGACAGAGTGAAGGCAAGAGCTACCACATGAACCATCCTCCTCCTAATCTAGCTAATCTTCTGCAGCAACATGCTCCAGTTGATATGAGGCATAACCTGACTATGGATCATGGGTCAGATCAGCTCAATTCTGGGTTAGCAAGGCTAGCTGGTGGACCCACTGTACACAACCCTGCCATAAATCCTCGCAGCCCTCCTGGTGTAGGCCCACTTAGTGCAGTTCATTTAAGTATGTTATCTATGCCTTCCACGCAGCCTCCGGGCTCCATACCCCACAACCAACCTCCCAGAGGACAGCAGCCATTCATGCATGAGGTAAGTAAAGGTATCACAATTATTTTTCACTCTTTTGAGCCTGATATTGCTTGTTAGGAAGTCTTCCAATAAGAGCATCTGGATCCAAACACAAAATACCTAGCTACTGAAAGAGAGTACCTAGCTTTCCCAGTCAGCTGTCTCCTCATAGCTGCCTGTAATTGCCCCAAAAGACAAATTAAATAGTCACATTGATATCCCCTCATCATAATCACTGAACTTATAGCTCAAGCACTGGTTAACACCCAAAAAATCCACTGCAGTGGCTGGGCCTCGGCATACATCAGTCCTATATTATTAGAATAAGAGAGCATTACAATGTTGCATGCAGGAAAGTTTGGCAGGAACGTTCTTGTGTTGTGAGAAGATAATTTTGACTTGTGTAATAATGGAAATTTATTGAGGCCAGGCACATTCTGTTATAGTGTGCTTGTGTTAACAAATCAAGAAAGCCTACAGAGTATCAGCCATATTGTATCTCACCCAAGACTAATGACTTCAGATGATCCAGCTATGATACAGGAATGGGTTTAGAATGAAGTACTGGGGAATTACTTTTTGCGTAGCTGCAGTATATTTCTTTAGTTTGAAAATTTGACAATTGGGATGATTCACTTGTGGAGCATCCAGATCAGATCTGACACAGCATAAACTTGATTTTTTTCATATTTGTTTGCCATTTACCACATTAGTGAGGTAGCACAAGGAACAGATAAAGAAAAGGCCTTATTCGCTCACATTCATTCTCTTGCTGTCACTTGTAATACACTGAAAAAACTGTCCGTCATCCACTGCCAGACCTCACGTACCTTCCCTTGGCTTCCCCTGGATGCTTCACATGCCTTGGTTCAGTCCATTGACAGTCCATTCCCTGCATACCACATCACTCCAATTCACTCTATCCCATGCAAGCCTTTCACCCACCTGCATGTTCAGGCCCTGAGCACTCAGACTCTTTTTCATTCCATCCTCCAATCTCCAGTTTGATCTTCCCTTTCTCTTTATCCCTTCCATCTGACACATATATCCTCTTTGTGAAGCTCTTCTCATTCATTTTCTCCATGTGTCCAAACCATTTCAGCACATCATCTTCAACCACATGCTTTTTATTACAACACTTGTTGTTTATCATATTTAAAACCATGTCTTTGCAGTTGCATCCATGCTGTGAACCTTATTTATCTTTAATGTTGTTGTGAGCATTTTATACCATTAATCCTCTAGCCTGGGTTCAATCTCAGGCATAGGCAGGCAGCACACATTCCATGTGGCTGTTCCTATGTTTGATAGAAAAATATGGATATGTTTGTTAGAAAAATGTGATAGGCCTAGCCAGCCCACAGCTTGTAACTCAGCTTGAATTAACTAACTGACAAGTTGGTGAGCTTACTGAGGGTTGGTACTTTACTTTTCCTGTCATTTCAGGATTGTACTTTTATGCCCTTTTTCTCCTAGAGCTATCTTAGACAACAGCAATTGCAGTTTTTTCCTACATGCTGATTTTATATCTGTAAGATAGTGGAACTTGGAAAAACTTACATGAAAATTTCAGAAACTATGGGAAAAACTTATATGTAATTTCAGAATCTATGTGGTTCTCTTAAAGAATTTTTCATTTTCTTAACAGTTTTTTAAGTGGAAAACTCATCTTTATGAGCCATTAGGAGTTGCAGGTTAAGAGGCATTCATGCAAAAACAATTACATTTATTGCTCATAGTTATGTGTTGAAGAAAGATTGATGCTCAGCTCTTATTTTGTGATACCATGACAGAACAATTTACTGTGTGACAAAGCTGGAAGGGTATGAATCTAAAGTTTAGACTAGGTTATTTTCAGTATGAAATTATTTTACGTAAAATTCATCTGATATCTGAGATATAGTGTCTTTTGTCTTTCATTTGTTATACAGTTGTTTGGGCACTATATATTTTTCTTCGTCTGTTTCCTAGCGCTACCTCGCTGACGCGGGAAACAGCGATCAAGTATAATAATAATAATAATAAT
>JAYMFT010149480.1:0-12649 GCA_038088735.1 Panulirus argus
ATTTTTATTTTATTTATATATATATATATATATATATATATATATATATATATATATATATATATATTCTTTTTACGTTGAAGGTTCCAGTCACGAACTAAAGTCCACATCAAGGCCGGGTCTTAATCAAAATATAGAGAAGTTAAAGAAAGGGAAAAAGAAAAGACAAGTGAAATCATTTATGAATTTGCGTGTGAAAAAAACTATCTTTTGAAATGTGTCAGGTCATAGTTATTGAGAAAGACATGAGAAGGTAGAAAGTTTCAAAGCTTAGAGGTGCAGGGAAAGAAAGTTATCAAAACGGCTCACCCTTGACTGCCAACGGCCACTGGAGTCTTCAACCTAAAGATAAAAAATGTCTGGAGAAACTTTAGTTCTATATTCTTAGTAAAGAGAGCTCCGCATAAAACAGTTTGACGTTCCCGTCTCCTAGTCTAACGTTACTACTTGACCCACTTACCTACACAGCAATGTTGGTTTTCGCTCTTCTATACTGTAGGTATCACTTTGGTTTTTGCTCCCAGCAGTTGGCTGCTTGAGGGCCCCCGCCAGTAACTACACCATGTCTGCAAGCTACTGCGTCACATGAGTCCCGTGTGGCTTTTGGTAATTAACAGCTATAACACGGCCCTATTTAGGAAGAGGGTTTTCCATTTTTTTTTTCGAAATTCTTTAGATATTTTTCATCTTTTCTCATTTCATCCTCTCAGTAACCTTCTTCGATGTGGACTTATGTGCGAGACTGGAGCCAATATAGAAAATGAAAACAAAAAATCCCCTTAGATTCGCAACTTTTCTGACCTTTTCACTGATCACTTAGACTTCTACAAACAACACCGAAAGCGACATTCACTGTCATCGTAAGTAATGAGCAAGATGAGGTCATACTTGCTGACCGGTTATAGTGAGGTGGCAAGGTAGTTCCATTGTTCAAATGCTGAATAGGATTTTTGGCCACTGGCTCCTTCAGCAAATTCCTATTTTATTTGTTATATGTAAAATGATAGCACTATATTCTTTTGTGTCCACATACTGTACCATGTAAGTAAATATCGCCTTTGTTAACGATTTTATAAGAGTTATTAAAATTTATTTCATTAAAGTTTTGTTGTGTGTGTTTATTATATCTCTTTTGAATGAAGGTGTGTGAAGCAAGTGGCCCTGAACAACGATTACACAATATGACTTCCAAGAGGAGGCACATTTGCATAATTGAATACTGACTTCAACATACTTCAATTAGCATCACAAGGTATTTAGGATGATATTCTTTACACACTGTACGACATTTTGAAGAGTCAAGACAAATACTTCACGATGATGAAGAAAATGGAATAAGGGTAAAGATGCCAAACCCCTTATGCAGACAAGATGTAGAAGTTCATCGAGATCTAAGGCAATAATGTATGTTAGGTGACAGACTGAATCAAAAGAACGATAAAAGCATTTTGCAATTTTCACAAACGAGCCTACAAAAGGAATATGGCTCAATGGCAGCAGTCAATCGCTTAAGTATAACAGAAATGTATTTCTCTCCCCGGATAACTTGGAATACATCGTCAGTCAGTAAGCCAGTGTCTTAGCGGCTTCTTTCAACATTCGATTCCGGTATAAAATCTTTTGGCTTCAGGATGCTGACCAAAAAAGCTTTCAAAACTTACAATAATCTACATAGGAAGGAAATACTTCAAACATACCAATCAATGAACTTTTGAAAGCCAATTTTACCATGTTTACGCTTGCAAAAAAGAGGTTTGTATTTACGCTTTGCAACCATACCGACTATCACTGATTATAGAATTGACTTTATATTGACATATTCAAGATTAAAATACCAATACGTGTACTGTATTTACCCAGAGACAAAAGGAACAGAAGCGACAGTTGATAAGATTTTCCAATGATCCCAAACGCAGTTTAACACTGAAAGGTTTATAAAATTGTTAACATAAAATGCGCCAATGTATCACAAGATATCATTTTATGAAGTGTGAATAATAATTTTAAAGTGTGCAAATACTAAATCTCTATGGATGAACGAAGCAAATGTGAGTACGAACCTTGCTCTAGGTACATTTCAGAAGCACTGCGCCGTCTGGCAACGATTTTAAGACCCTCGCTGTTTACGGGGTGGACTTCAGCCTCGCTATGCTCTAAAGCAGTAAGGAAGTTGGTTCGTTAAGTTAGTAATATGCCGTAAATGATCTGCTTAACTGCTCGTGAAGGTCAATCTCAGATTGTCTTTTAGACTTACGTTCTCTGGCGATGGAGACAGAGTGGGATTCAGTATTATTTATAGCGTCGTACTGAGGATAAAACTCCACCAGCAATCTCTCTACCGAGAATTTCTGGCGAGTGAGACTTGAGCTGCCTAGGCTGTCGTTAGTAACCATATATAACCTTCAGACCAGTAGTTCTTTTTTTTTTTTTTTTTACGCCATGGAAATACAGCTTAAGCTAAAACAAAGTAGAACCGAACCACTATTTATTCCATGCCAAGAAACTCTCATCATATATACAAACAAACCCAAGTATCATCCTTCACCAGCAATAGACCAAATTCTTGGATGCATTCCGGTAACGGTTGATCATCATTGTTATTAAAAAAAAACCTAGATCACTACTGGCTATATGTCTAATCCAAAAGAAAGGATCTTGGACTGCTTTTCAGTCTTTCATTGTGAACATGCAGATTTCCCTCACTTGTCTTAAGTCGCATCCAGACCTAGCGAACGAACATGAACAGACGCGAAGAAGCACTAAACCGCTTTGGTAATAAACTACTGACACACTTCCACTGACAGCCTTGAACCAACCAGAGTTCGTACAGACAGATACGAAAATAGTCCTATACTCCTATGCCTACTGCTGCGAATGTCATAAACAATCCAAAGACAAGTGCACTGTTAACAACAAGCAAAAAGCCTAGTTCATTTCTTACTTATGTGTAAGTGAACTATTATGCTACCGTGATTTATCCAATGCACCAATAAATACATCATGTTTATCAACCACAATATTGCTGTTGCTCAACCAACGTGTAAGTATTCATCATTGAATTTTTATATAATCATCACTAAATGCTTAATGGGTAAACCACGGAATTTGCTTAGCGAAACTTTCTGTATATCTGCAACTTTGTAGATAGATGTACCTCACTCATGTGCTCGTCCAAAGCGATGTAGTATCCAGTCCTACTTTGAAAATAAGCTCCTCTGTTATTAATTGATTAGTCACTGTTATGATCTCCCTGCTCTTTAATGTCTAAGGCGAATCAATTTTGATATAATATCGCTTGTCAACTCCTTTGTGCGCGCAGCAGAAGCACACACGAACAACTAATCGACGTCCAGAATCCAGACCTTCCGAGCAATAACGCACACCCTCTGATGTACCGACAACTTCTGGAGTATCATTCTTATGTGCTCGTTCAAGTTCGATTGTGTTCGACAGTCCGTCCACACACAGCGAATGAAAGCTCGCCTTTGATTGATAGCTAGTGCTTGTTCATGGTCGTTTGTTAGGTCTGGACGCGCCTTCAGTAAGTAGAAGGTAAACAGCACAACAGATTACTGAATCCTTTCGAAGCTGACAATGATGGTGGAAGAGATAAGATACAGATTGTTGTTGTACGAGCAGAAATGCAAACAGTTGACTTATGAAGAAATACTTGTGATATTTTTTATGGTACTTCGGAGACGCAAATGTCAGTCGTGGACTTGAAGCGAAAACTTGTCAGGTTTATTCTGAATCATATCTATGGCATCACTTTTCAAGTACCGCCATTGGTCTATCGTTTCATTTGCTAAAAATTCTGTTGAAGAAAAAATACCGTGCCTTACTCGAAGTGAAGAGTTTGCCCACGAGCTGGTATCCATCACTACGAGTGAAATCAATTAAGAATTTTCATTGAATAAACACATACATCGTGATAGTCAAAGCCCTGGATCATTTTGAATACCAGTATCAAGTCTTCTCTTGACTCCTTTTCTAAGCTAAATTAGTCTAAGTCTTTCAGTGTTTTCATACGCGAACGACCGTATAAAGTACTGTATGCAACCTTAGTGCTCCTTTTATAACGTATCGCTGGTTTTCATAGGGATTATTCTCGTTGCAGGTAGCTGGACCATATATCATACGTATGGCTCATGTCCAACCTTGTTGAGTGTTTGTCAGTTTACCCAGAACGCTGACGTCTCATTGATGTAGCTAGTGTGTCTGTGTTTGTACAATTGTATGAAGCGTATTTTAAGGCAATGTTTCTCATTGTTGTGAATATTGTTTACATACCAGTGGATATAAGAACAATGCTTGGTGACACTAGAGCATCTATAGCGGAAGTGCAGACATTCCTAAAGTGTAAACATTCCGGTGTTAATGTCACGAAGATCGCAGCGTTCATGTTTGACACCAGCGGTGAAGCACTGAACGAGACCTCGAGACCTAGGGCGCAAGTTAGTGGAGTTTGTTTCCGTATAATTTAACATCATATTTTGTTTATGATTAAATTGTAGTAAATTCTGCAGACAATATATGCATGTTGAAAAGTATCTTTTTTTGCCGTGGTTCCATATAGAAATGGTTATTTAAAAAAAAAAAACGTTTCGTGAAAAGAATTTCAAGCTAAACTTTGGTGGATTGTTTTGGTTAAAAAAAAATTTTTTTGAATGTCAGTGAGAGCGGATTTCAATGAAAATGGAGTAAATATGTTTGGCGCCAGCATGAAGCACAACCAGAACCTGGACCCAGAGGTTACTCACTCGGCCGGACGGAAAACAGGTAGAAAAAATCCCATTCAGGATTAATATGCCTGCAGGAAATTTTTATAGGAAACTCATAAGGGAGAACGAACATGAAGTAAGGATAAACTTGAGTTCCTGACTCTCGAGTTACCACGCCGATGTTATTCGTGATGTTGAAGAATGATACAATACTTCTTACTGTCTCAAAACAGGTGACATGGGTTTATCACTGTTGGTATGTTGCCGCAGCGTGGTCACTGAGAGATCGGTGGTTAGGAAGGTAGCGCAATATACCACTACCATATGATGACTGATTAAATGAATTATTCAGTACCGGAGAGTGACAGGTGATGATCGAGTCTATTTTGAAGGTATTAAGATTGTTGCTCTGAATAACATGTTCTGGGAGCTTATTCCACGCGTTCATAATGTCAATGGTAAACAGATATTTCGTACAATCTAGACTAACTCGGTGATCTCTCGTTGGTAGTGCTGGAGCTATTGTAATTTTCAATATCGACGTTGTAGAATCCTTTAGATATTTCAAAACATTCCATTAATTTGCCTCAGAGACGTTTCTTGCATAGAGAGATCAAGATTAACTCAAAATCTGTCCTCATATGCTTTGTCATGCAATGAAAAAATCATTTTAGTTGCATTGCCTCCAGTTTAAGAATATCCTTGTTTAAGCGGGGTGGACCAGAACTGTACTGCATATTCAAGGTGGGGTCTAACTAGACTTGGGTATAATGGCAAATTCACATCCTTGCTTTTGTATGTAAAGTTTCTGTTGATAATTCTCAACATCCTATTTGTTTTCTTGGCAGCTTCATTACAGTGCTGGTAGAATTTGAAGTTACTGGGGACAGTAACCCCTGGATCCCTCACACAAGGGGTTCTTATCTTGTGGCCCATCAGTTCATAATCGATTTTTTTTTTCTTTTTGAGGTTTCCGACTTGTATTAGCTGACAATTATTGACGCTAAATGGCATTGGCCATTTTCTAGACCATTAACCGATTTTGTAATCTTAGCCTATCTTCTTCTGTTAATATTAAAGTGCCGATCTTTGTAACATCTGCAAATTTGGACATTTAGCTATTCAGCCCTACGTCAATGTTGTTGATATAAATGATGAAAAGGCCCAGGGACGGATCCCTTTGGGACCTCACTTGTAACGGGTGACCACGGAGATGATTCCCAATTCATTACGACTCTGCCTCCTGCTACGTAACCAGGCGTCAATTCAGTTTCCTATGCAACTAGTAATCCCCAAGATTCGGACTTTATGCATCAATTTAAGATGGGGTCTTTATCGAAAGCTTTTTGGAAGTCCAGAAATATAATATCTATTGCTTTTGTATTGGCTTAGGTACTGTATATTTATGGTAAAATTCAAAGGGGTTTGTAAGGCATGATTTGTGCATTCTAAAACCGTATTGTGTGTTGCTGATTAGACTGTGTTGTTCAATGTAGGCTGCGATTTTATCTCTAATGATTGACTCCAAAAGTTTAATAAAGAATATAATTACAGTGGGATGGTACTTACCAGGCATTTCACGGCTTCCCTTTTTGAATGTACATAGGAGTGACGTCTGCCAGTCACCCGTCTTGTTGGACTATTCTATCCTAAGGTGAGTTAGCTTTAAACGAAAATTGGATGTGGTTATGGGTTCAAGCAATTGGTTGTAGGGTAGACAGACTCCGGACCTGCCTAGCATGGGCCAATAGGCCTCTTGCAGTGTCCTCACTTCTTATGTTGTTATGTTCTTATCTATTGAAAATATAGGTTAACAGTTTTGCAAATTCATTTTGATGTTTTGAATTGCTTGTGGATAGAAACGATCGGAACCTGGACTTACATTTGTCTTCAACTTATCCATCTCTGTTAGTACTTCTCTATCCTTGACGGTAAATTCTTTTATTGTGGGAGTGCTATTTATCAGTTTCAAAATTCGTGTTGTGGCTTTTTAGTATTAAAAATTTATTTAGGGTTGTTGCTATGTTTTTATCATCCACAATGGATCGACAATCTTTGTTTGCTAAAGGTCCTATCCCACTCCTTATGTTTCTTAAAATCTTTTAGGAATTTTGATACTATCTCTTGCAATACTCACTTTATACTCTCTCTCTCTCTTGGTTTGCTTGATAAGTCTTTTCACGTCTCTCCTAACTATATAATATCTCGTTGCAATATTTGGGTCATTATCAGATTTCTTAAGCTTGTAGAGTTTATTTCTACTCCGTATAGCTCTTCCGATATCTGAGGAGTATCATCCAGGCCTGTTGTTGGTCTTATTGTTTCGGTCTTGCATGGGCACGAACGTTGATATATAAACTGACGCTTAAAACTGGCCCATAATTCCTCTGGGCTTGAACCACTATAGGTGACACTCTTTAATGCGTCGCGCACCCATCAAAATCCTCCCTTTTCAAGTTAGGGGTGGTAGTAGTACTGGTTTTAGGGGAGTCAGTTTCGATATTTACATCGAACCTAACATGCTCTGGTCACAAGAACTAAATCAAGTGTATTAACATCCCTCGTCGGCTCGGTGACGGTTTGGTAGAGAAAATTGTCTTGGACAAAGTTAATGAGTCTGGCAGGTTCACTCTCTACACCTGAGATAGTTCGCCACTTGATTTCTGGAAGATTAAAATACCCGAGGATGATCGAGTTTTTATCCTGTATTGCTCGTTGTAAACTCTCGTACATGACAGTGTCAGTATCTGCTGGGTAACTAGGCGTCTATAGACGACGTTTATGTAGAGTTTACAAGACACCGTGCTAATCTGAGCACACAAGTGCTCAACAGCGGCAAGTGCTGCAGTCTGAATTTCGATGGGGTTTAGGTAAGATTTTACAGACGGTGCAGCTCCTCCTTCTCGACCGTCTCTATCCTTAACAAATCATTTGTAGTCTGGCAAATTGTACTCGGTAATCAGATCGATGTTTTCCGTGTTCAGAAATGTTTCTGTTAAAGCAGTGATATCAGTGTGTTCAGTGTCTTCCAAGTAATACAATTCAGCCATTTTGTTCCGCATGGATCTTATATTCATGTAAAGTCCATTCAGTTTCTTCGAGTGATATCTGAACGAGACTGGTGGCATGATCAGGTGACCGGCTGTTTCTAGACCGAGGTGTGACGAGGGCTCCGTGATCCTCCCCCTTGTCGTCGCTGTCTGGTTGGGTGGGGAGGGCACTCGATGTGACCTCCCTCGCGTGACACGTACTATGACCTTACCTGACCTGACCTCTACCGTCCATCGATTGTGGCCAACACTTCGACCGAAACAAGGCATAAGAGAGGAAGAGCATGAGGGATAGAGAGAGAAAAAAGACAGAGGGAGATAGGGTGTGAATGAGAGCAGAGCGGGGATGAGGTAGGTAGGCGCTGAGGGAGGAGGAAGGGCGTGAGGGTGGGGAGATGGGCGGGAGAAGGAGGACGCTACGGCCGGTAGCAGGGAGCGCAGGAGTCCACGTCAGGTATTCCTAAAGCACCTGCTGTGTTTTAATGTCCCCATGATAGTTCTCATTGCAAATATGTTTGTTCTTTGTAGGCAAACTATCAAACTGTATAAATTCTAACTATGAAAGCCATATAACATCAGTTTATGTCATAGTTATCGTCTTGTCTGATGATCCGGTGGCAAGAAACGCAAAGTTTTCTTCATCGTAATTATCAGTACAACATCCGCCCACGGCTGTGCGACTTACTTTCAGATCGCATACGAAATATTCCACTCCTTACTGGATAGCAGGTAACCAGAATAACAGTAAATTCGACCCTGTAAATTCCACGATCGAGCTGGTTGCTTCTTGAATGGTTGTTTGGTCTTTAGGCCAATCAACTGCTGGGGTCATTAAGGCATTCTACGTCGAGCTGCTACGCCCATCAACTCAAATATCTTGAACACCTTCTGGCGTTAAGGATGATTCTAGGACGACATATATTCTCACTATACAAGTGGCCCAAGTGGACACGCTGCTGGGCCATCAGTGTATAATCATAGATCCCAGTGGACAGTGATGCCATCTTGTTTATTGTAACGTAATTTTTGCGACCTTGTATATCGATGGAATGATTATCATTTCCCATTTTTTTTCATCCTGTCGTGATCACTGATTTTTACGTATATTTAGTAATATTTCAACAACTTTTTAAATAAATATCAGCAGAAATTGGTGCTGCGTAGTGATCCAGATTATCAGTGGTTGTCAAGTTGTATTCCTATAATCCAGGTAGTTTTCTTTTGTCTCTGCCACACACACACGTGGACTGCTGGCATTATGTCCGCAAACATACTGTCACACATAACACTAGACAACACTCGACTCAAACAACTCGTTCTTCGTAACTCTAGATTTTCCCTCAGCGAGCGCTATGTGCTAGCCCTGCCTTTTAGCAAAATGGTAGGAGCAATAGATAGAAGTAGTGGTTAGGAACATTAAACAGGAACATTAGACAGAAGTAGTAGGTTGGAACATCAGGTAGAGGTAGTCGGTAGGAATATTAGGGAAAGTTGTCTTCTGCCAGTGGCCTGTTAAGTGTGAGGAACTAAAAATGCTCAGAAGCGGCACTGGAGTTTACCCGTTATGGAAACTCTTTTGCTGCACCCAACTCCTTAAGGGTGTTTCCGAAGGGAGAGGGGGCGCACGAGATATAGATAGGCAGATAGACAGAAATTGGGAAATTCTGTCTCTAGTGGCACACTCCCCCCCCCCCCTCTTATGCTGGTGGGTAAGGGCCGCTACCCACTCTCAGTCTTTCGCTCAGGTTCCACTATGCTGACAAAAGCTGCACAGTGGAACCTGGACATGTGGATGGAAAGTCATCTGGGCAGTCTTGCTAAAACGTTCACCACCCAAATCGTTCATGTGTCGGCTGTTTTTCAGAGACGTATGAGACCGCACGTGAAAATGCTGCCACAAGTATATAAACTAAAGTCCCTCCAGTGAACAGATTTTGACTAATCAATTATTCAGACTGAACGCCTTACTGAAGAAGGCGTTCCTGGTGCCGAGCCTGGGGAGTAGCAGTAATAGCTAATGTTTTTATATTTGCTTCTGAAATGACGAACAAGTCGGGTTCTCTAGAAATTTGCTCTGACCTTTCCTTGGATCATTAAGGATAAAGTACCGTCTTTTCAAACCTATATATTGTGCAGTAAAGAAAAGCGAAGCATAAGATCATTGTGCAAACAAAGAGCGTTTTAGAATCTATTGCATATTCTCGTAGTCTGCGTTATATCGCCACCAGTAAATGATTTTGTATTCGATTTTTAAGTTTGGGACAATGAAAAGGCAGGAGCGTACTTAGATTTTATTTATTTTAGCATAACAACCTGAAACATCTTAAAAATGATACATAAGTGAAGTTATAGAAATATTTCATATTGAACAAAGTCACACCGCCCCCCCCGAAAAATTCCTACCGCACGACGATTTTCTCTTGTCCCCTACCGGCGCCTCTAGGCTTCGTTGCTCTGCAGGAGACCAATATAGAAAAGTATTTTGCATCGTCTTATTATACACAGCCAGCTCACAACCCACCCATATTGACGAAGTGTGGGTGAACTTCCTTACATAATCCGACGTTAAGCAGATGGGTTAGGAGGTCCGCTGGTTGTGCTCTGAGGAGTCAGTCATTCCTGCTTCGATGCGATAATTGGGCAACGATGCTCAACCAGAAAAGTTTACTTCCTTGATTTGTTTTTCAAACGATGAAGTAGATTCTGTGTAACATTTGTGTTTCTACTACTCCTTATATGTCTAACGTTTGGATTTAGAATATCAAAATATAATTATATTCTCATATCATTGACCATGTTTACCCTCGTGAATAATTCATACACTTTTAGGGTAGGTTGTGTTTCGTATTCTAATACTCTTTTATCCGGAAAGTGGATAAGGTTATGATATGATGGTTAGTTAGAATACTGATCATATAATACTCGGTTATTGAAAATTTGTAGTTGCGGCAAAACATGACCCGCCATAATTGATCACCCCGTGGGGAAAAAAAAAAGGATATTTCCGATTATTCAAGGTTAGCTCGATTGCATTTACTGTCTGAAGATTCGAGTACAAGACCGTAGAAACCAGTAGGTCTCACCCCCTATAACTTGGATCAAGACAAAGTTACGTGTGAAAGCCATATGGATTCGATAAGCGGAGACCAGATGGATTCTCCTTTTTGGACTAGACGAAAGAAACTGTTTGTTTCCACAACATTTGAAACTTCTCGTCCTTGATTTGAATAAGACAAGAGATCATACGGATACCACTGGGACATCTGGTCCCCGGCTTGATTAAGATGAGTGTTTATGAAGAAATATGTTGGACTCATTGCCCTACTCTCGAATAATGAAAAGATGTTTAAGTAGAAAACATATGGATCTACCACCCTGTACTTGAATGAAAAATAATGTATATTCTTAAACATATTCGGTAAACACCTTATTCACGCATCCTCTATGGGCTTATCATTCTCTGCGCGATCAAAATAAGTGATCAATCAGAGATAGTGGTAGAGAAGAACACTTAAGACTTCAAACTCAGAATGGCAACCTTAGTAATGCCCGGACTTCAAAAGCGCTCTCAGTAATCTTCGTCACAAACTATTTCACCCTCTCATGATACTGATCACTCATTGTCCTGTGTTTCATTGTAATTGTACTACTTGTGCGTAACTAAAGCAAACGTTTTCAGACGGTATAACTTAGGGAATTATTCCCAAGTATAGATGTACTTATCAGTAACGTACGTGTTCGCTGATTCACGCCGATTCGCCTCTTCCATACGGCGGTAAACAAGAAAGTTCCTTAATCTCTCAGAGGAAGGCTTGACGCTCCTGACGTTGCGTCCGTAGCAATCAGCGGGTAACGTTCGTGCTCTCTAGTCTTTACTGCAGCCTAGCAATCTAGCAATCCTAGCAATTCCCCTCCTTCCTAGATATTAGTGTAATACACGTGATCAAAACTGCGTATGATCCTCGCTGCCAAATATAGTGTGAAAACGGAGACAAAAACGATAGTTATGATGAATTTTGTTCCTGCATTACATTATATGGAATGGTTCATAATTTTTTCATTCATAGTATTTCTCCGATTACCTTGATTATAGAAACAACTCGTACATCATTCTAATACCAAGGCAAATAATTCACTTTCCGGCAAATCCGTATAAGACGCAACAACGCTCCACTAACATATATATATATATATACCTCATCCTGGGTAGGATACGATGCAATCTTTCCATTACGAATGGTCGTGCGCTGCTCTGGGTATACCCTACGATATCCTTCAGTTGTTAACTACAATTTTTTTGCAGGGGAAGAAACTTATCTATACCTGAACTATCATCTAGTCTTTGCAGGTCCACAGGGATCTGCCGGTTCCTACCCATCAGAAAGGGAAAAAGTAGAAGTTACGCGTGATGTCTTTCACTGGTTTCTAGTTACGTCATTCCTGTCTCTACAAATTGATCTATGTTATCTAGTTTTAGCAGTGAAGAGTTACAGAGGCCTGTTAGATGGAAATTCTAAATTCATCTGTGATAGTTTTGGTTAACGGTTCTGCACTGCGTATAGTGGGAGGAATAAGGAATCTAATTTGAATAGAGCTATAATTAACTGAGATACTTTCTTTTATCAATCTTATTATGTATAATATGATATCTGTTGTTTCAATTTTCTGAAGTCTAAAGTAACTAATCATCGGAGTTTATTATTTTACGTACATTGCATCGGATTCAGCTATTTCCTTTCTTTACGATAATTATATTGGTTGTTACTATACCAGTGAAAAGAAAGTCCTACAGTACTGATAACTTAATATATATATATATATATATATATATATATATATATATATATATATATATATATATATATGTGTGTGTGTGTG
>JAYMFT010149491.1:0-12649 GCA_038088735.1 Panulirus argus
GGCAGAACAGAGCTTATTGTATCTTACATATATATATATATATATATATATATATATATATATATATATATATACCAGCGATTCGCTTGTCTGTTCTTTTGTGTAAAATGTTCATACGGACTTGGTGTGTATATTGTAAACATATAAACAATTCAGTAGAAGTAAACTGTAAATGAGTTACGCATACAGAATACTCCTCACTCTCACTCCCTGCCTCCACCTGCCACCACATTTTAAACCTTTCCTTCTTTTTTATGTTTGCGAAAGGTGGAAAATTTTGCGTCATCCACCAGCTTTGATTTACACATAATCCTTGGGTATTATATTCGTCTTTAATAAACACCTAAAGCACACATGTATTAGATGTTTATCTCTGGCAGGTATTTCGTTCTGCTTCCGTCTGTGGAGCGGATGATGGGAGATTACAACGTAGAGCTGCGCCTTGGCCTTGCTGACCAGTCGGCGGGGCGAGGGTAACGTGGTGTGACGGTTCCCGGATGTGTGACGTCACTGGAAAAAGATGGCGGCAAGTTTTAAGGGTGTTAATAAGAATTTTCTTCTAATACTCGATTTTCTGGCGCGACTTTCCCCGCTTATTAAGATTTTTCTCGGCGAGCCGTGTGTAGAAAGCGTGTGTTGAAATTAGGGACTTCCAAACTTTTCGAATATAGCTAATTACTTGATTTTCTTGGGCAATCAGGAAGAAAGAAGGTCATACGAACCTGCGAATAACAGTACGACGAGATACGTCTTTGTAAGAACGAGACAGCTTTCCAGTGTCTCCTGTAAAGAGAGAACAGATCTTAGATCCGTTTTGAGCCCAGAGAGTGAGAGGAAGGTCAGTACTGGGCTATACTGTCCAGCAAAATGAGTCAACCAGACGATGAGACTTATCACAGCAAACGTCTAACCTTTGGGCTCCTGACATAGCCAGCCCTTATGGTGTCGACAAAGCGATCAGTCAGAGACTTTCCCCTGGATGTCTTAGTATTCATCAAGAACTTCCAGGTAGACGCTATTGCAAATATTCTCATGTGAGGTGATACGTTCGTCATAGATGTTCCTCTCTGAAACATACTCCCACATGCGCCTTCAAATCAACCGTCGGGGTAAAACAAAGGAGACGCTAATAAACAAGTCCTGATGACTCTCTTTGCTTACAAAATGTTGCTGTTCTTCCACAGTTGCGATGACCTGTCATCAGCAGCCATACCACCAGCTGTGGCGGTTGTGTTAGTACCACCAGCGGCAAAAGTAGCAGAAGCAGCAGCAACGCCAGCAGCAGCAGCGGCGGGAGAACCGACCATGAGATTTCCGGCCCCCAAGCTGGACAACACAGGGTCTGACGCCTGGAAGGTGATCCAGGACATAAGGAGGGCTGGTCCCTGTGTCGCGTTCCAGACAGAGACGGATTGTGTCACGCTCATAGTCGACCCTCGTTAACGAGTCTGCTGTTTCCATGCTGCTCACAACATGCCTGGAAACTGACTTTCGCTGTTTCCATTCTGTTCTAAACAGGCCTGGAATTCTGGTCTTGGTGATTCCATGCTGTTCAAAACATCCCTGGAAATTTACTGTACCAGTGAATCTTTGAATCACTTGGGTAAACCATCATCGCAGAGGAAATCTCTCTCTGAACCAGGCACGGTCGAGTTCCACATCAAACTTCCTACTGACGTGTGGAATAAGATACGTACATTTCAGAAAGGCTGGTGTCTTTAATTCTCTCAGACACTTTTATTCTCGCTGTCAAGGCGATGCGGAAGTGTAACCCGTTGTGGCATTCGCATGAAAATGCATTTTCTCCATCGGGCGACACAGTAAGGAATATTGCCCCTGGATTAATGGAATGGAAGGAATAACTCTCAGAACCAGCGGTGCGGAAGCGGTAACTTTGTGAGGCAAGGCTATGCAAGCAGTAACTTAGTGAGGCAACGGTATAGAAGCAGCAGTAACTTCTTGATGCAAGCAGCAACTTAGTAAGGTAGCGGTACAGAAGCATTAACTTAGTCATGGCACAACAAAAACAGTAACTTAGTGAGGCATCGGTAGAAAAACAAAAACTTAGCGAGACAACAAAAAAGGAACGGTAACTTAACAAGGCAACTCATTGAGATATCGGTACAGAAACAATAAACTGGTAAAACAACGTTATATGAACAGTAATTTAGGCAACAGTAGAGAAACAGTAACTTTAAATGGCAGTGGTACGGAAACAGTAACTTAGTGCGCTAACGGTACAAAGACAGGAACGTAGGGAGTCATTAGGAGCAACTTCGTGAAGCAGTGGTTTACAAACAACGGTACAGAAACAGTAACATCATTCGGATAACGCAATAAAACAGTAAGTTAGTGAGACAACGGTACTGGGAACATTTGAGACTTGAGAAAGGCATGTGGTGTAATATTTTGGGCCATTGAATGAAAGAAGAGAGTTGTGTATTATTCTCGTGTGTGAACGTATTCTTTGTACGTGTGTGTGCATGTATGTAGACGTGTATGTATGGATGTACATATTATATCTTAAGTGTTTTTGTTTGCATTGCTTGTAAGGAAAAATGTGTGTGAGTAAAAATGTTTGTTGCATTACACTGACGCCTGGGTGAATGAGGCGAGCATGAGAGGTGCAGGGATTCGAACCGGGAGTTGTGACGTCTCTAACACGTGCATCTCTCGCCAACAAAAGCCGCCAGCAAACTTTATTGGCGTCGGCAGCCTAATCTCCGACCCACTGCTTATCTTTCCCAGGGAGATAAGACAGTTTATGAGCCGGACTCATCGATCGACAACACCAAACACGAAAGATTTACTGTCTTGGATATTGAGAAAATCCTGTAACCTTGACTTTCTTTAGAATACCATTATTCATATATGTAAACGCCTTTAAATGAGCGATCGCTTTCTTCATATTCCAAGTTTGTAGTTAAACAGTGAAACTTGGAGCTTACAGCCAAAGCTCAGGAATTTTTTTCTGTTACGGTCCTCTCAGTCGCTCCATCAGTGCTACCTCCTGTCACTTTAGTAATCCTGCCATGGCTAGCATCTCTCTTCTTCTGAGCATCCATTTAAACGCATGGCCTCGTGACGCAGCCTCCCACACGGTGGAGATAATATGAGATGGTCGGATATGAATGAGAACTTATCGGATACCAATTTACGCGTCGATAATATCCAGGGCAGAATTTTACGAAAAAAAAAAAGAGTTGTGTTTACCATGAGCTATATCTTCCGGTATTTAGGAGGCAAGCGT
The DNA here is from genome assembly GCA_038088735.1 of Panulirus argus. NCBI lineage: Eukaryota > Metazoa > Arthropoda > Malacostraca > Decapoda > Palinuridae > Panulirus > Panulirus argus. The sequence goes on from JAYMFT010149491.1 coordinate 3,251, forward strand.
AAAACAGTTTCCTCTAAATGAGGTCGCATCGGGTGTAAATCCCATACACCATTATGGAAAGACGTCCTTTGTGTTTGTAGAGACGAATCTCTCTTAAGAAAAGGCGATGCCGCCGTCGTTGTGGCAATAGATAATACAGGTACATGACTCACCAATACTCGGCAGTATATATAGTGCTGGGTGGACGCCTGGGGTGATGGAAAGGGGGTGTGAGGGATGACAAAGTGGGAGAAGGAAAGTGGGTAAGTGACTCAGTAAAAGGGAAAATGGGAGGAAAATAACACTGACAAATACATTACGACGTGTGTATATTTGTTTGTGTGTGTTTGTGTTCCTAAACAACGTCAGACAGACACACAGACAACAGATAGACAGACACTGTTGAAAGACATATATCTTGACGAGCTCACAACAAACACATTCAACCAGGCAACCACAACAGGACATAAAAAAACAAACAAGGTCACAGGATGACCCGCCCATGGCAGGCCATAACACCGGAGCGGACCCAGGAAATCATCATCTCGCATGATTATTGGAATTAGTGCCATAAAAAGACGAATGAAAACAAGTTTATCATAACAGTCGGTTGATCTAGGTTGGGCATCGGACCACACACTTAATGCATGCAAAAAATATTGGAATCCCACGGCAAATAACATCAATCTGAGTCGTAAAATGAAAAAGTAGATTTCCTGTAACTTTGGGTTCCAAGGGTGTGCAGTGTAACTAAATACTGGTAAGAATTGGAGTTTCAGTGAGGCACTTGGGGAGTCGATACCTGTGCATGCTTCCCTCGAATGGGTGATTCAAGTGACATTGTGTGTTCCGCGTCCCGAGAGCGGGAGAGAAATCGTCTTTTGCCCTCAGTAGAGGAAGCCAGGGGAAGTAATTGCTATTTGTCCGTCACCGGCGCTGAATACCGTGAGGACACTGCTGGCGAATCACGCTGATTGGTTGATACAACCAAACTTCAGCCCGAATGGTCCAGGAAGTGGCTAGCATTTGGCAAAGTGAGGCAATTTTACTGAAAACTAAGTTGACCAAAGCTATCGTTGAGTAGTTATGAAGAAAAGAAACAAAAATGTTACCCTCTCTTCTCAGATCCTAAATTGCAAATCGAGAACCTTTTAACCTTTTCAGGGAAAGAGCAGCCTTATGACACCGAGACGAAGGAGACCTGCATGGGAATATGCCTTACTTCCTGCCCCAGGATCCCATCTGGGGATCCCGCAGCGCCCAGGATGCCGAAAACGTCCACAGCAGTACAAAAGTGCGGTGATTTTGCGTACATGTCTTTGTGAGATGAATGAAGAAGAAATGATGAATAAGCGTTCATTGCCTTCCTTATGGATGTTGAATCTTGGGAATGAAGGATCTTGTGTTATGTTCAAAACGCTGGACTCGTACTTATCGGGGAGTGTGGTGTCAGGTGGCCGTATGTCCATTAGAGTGGAGTTGTCCTTCAAGCCTCAGTCGTCTGCTCCTGAAATTTCCTCAGTAGGGCAAGAAATGGCGAACGGGCACGAAAGAAAATGCATATTTATACGAGTTTGCTTATTGTTATTTTTTGTGTTGCGATACAGCCTTTACTCGAGTAATTCACTTTCCGAGTCACAAAACGCACTTCTTGAGTCACACAATGCACTTCCTGAGTCCGTGAATACGTTCTTCTGAGACAACGACCAAACGCGACACAAATGCTTCACGGGATTTACAGACTTCACTGATTTAATCTTTTTCCTTTCAAGGTAACTCGGAAGACGGTGTCTCCCCGCTTACAAGCGCTTTACGCCCCTGTTTTATGCACTTAACAACGTGTGGCAGCCACTGATGTATGTAGGATAGGAAGGGGTGCCGGGCCCTCCCACAGTTATATAAACCACTAAAAAGCCAATCCGTAAGTTGTCCAGGTCTTCCAGTAACTGGATCAACTCAGTATTTCACTTCAAGTACATTTTGGAAATTCTTGTTGGAATTCTGTGAAGTTTGTTAGGTGATTTGCGACTAACCTTTACCCTGGCCGCTGGGATATGAGTTTTATGAGACCAGGTGAGGAAGAGGAGGAAGAGGGTGAGGCTTGTTATAGAACACGTATTTTTTCCTTCCTGCAATCCCGTAACTCATTCAACACTGCATAAAAATTTCATTCGCACTGGAGAGAAGATCTGGGGACGGAAGATCGAGGATGTTTAAAAATTGATGGGAGGAGTGAGTGTGGTGCTGGATGGGGTATGTTTTTCAGGCTTGAATACATCAATGTAATCATAATCATTATGCACATTAACACAATAGGGAAACTATGTTATCACAAAACTATATTCGTAAATCTCAGAATGGGTCATGAGGAACTCAAAATGAAAAATTGTCGATTGTCTCTTGATCTTTTTGCGAATATTTTGAAATTCGGGATTGAAACAGAATACAAGATTCGTGTCGAATTCTCGATTATACGAGGCCGAACTGGTGGCTCCTGTGGAGAATTAGGAGCAGATTTGTTTGCCATCAGGGAAGATAATGGCTTTGTCTTCAAGCGGAAAGGTTTTATTAGTATTCATAGAGAAAACTGGCGGTACTGAGGGTGAAATTTGAAGTTCTTAAAGGGAATTTCTCAAGATGAGTCAGATGTTCATGTAGCAGAATTGGTGATTCTAGCGGTGAATTTGTTACAAATGTCCCGAATATGATTGTCTGCGGGTGACTCTCGTGCCGTTTGGAACCTTCTTTGGTGAGGTTAGAGAGGAACTGGATCAACCGGAGGGCAGTGCACCTCTGCTTAGAGTAAAGGAAAGTCTTATGACACTGAAGACCAGCTTGGAACTGATTGTGGAGACAGTTGGCCTTGTTAGGTCGACGGTAACCAGGCTTAGCCTGTGCTCCACACGAGACAGAATTAGTAATCTCATGGATGAGACTGACGGCCTTAAGGAGAAGAGAGGAGATGGCATGTGACGGAGCAAAAATTCTCTGTTTGGAGAACCAAGTTGTGTTTCTTTTCTCATTGATGAACTACTGAGAGTAGATCTCTCTGGGTCCTGATCATGCTGGGAAATTTACGTATTCTGTAGGAACGAAAGTTATTACCATCGAGTATGATACTAGATAAACAAAATGATTCGTAAAGCCCTCAGCATACAAATCTTCCAGAGGCGAACCATTCACTGGTGCTTATGCTAAGTAGATGCGAGGCATATGATTAAACCTGTCAAGCTGCTTACCCATATTACTTTATGCCTCCCATATCATCACTGGTGATGAGCAGAGAGCGTAAGGTATAGAAGCGATCATTGGATAGCAATTCCTTTTAATTTCAGACTTGAGACATTAATGCGAAGGTAATTTTCTTACCCCTAGAGATAAGATAACAATAAATGCTTGCAAGGAAGTTCATGTACTGACGTACCAGCTTATCGCGACAGAAGTTTTATGATGCAGGTATCCCCATGAGCACGACGTACGACCCATGTGCACGAGGCTACGACCCTTGAGCACAGCGGTACGATTCTTGTGTATGATGATCTGGCCTTTTAAGGGCCAGGTTAAAGGCCAGGTCGTCTTACCCAAAGGTCATACCGTCGTGCTCAAGGGCTTTGGTGTCGGACTGGCGGTTTCTGGCGGCCATACCGCTGTAGTCAAGCGGCTACGTTGCTAGTGGGAGTCACGGTTGATCTTCCTGAGTTAACATGAAGCACAGACCCTTCTAGCTATGCCTGCGAGGCGAGGCTAATCTCGCAGATGGTAAGATTAGCTGATCACGATGCGCCACGCGAGCTGACTAATCATCGCGTGGCTAACTTTGCAGGTAAGGGAGAAAGTATATTGGCAGAATTAAGAAAGTAATTAGATAATTAGAGGAAATTATTTAGCTGGTCATCATCGGCTTAATTCCTGGTTTTGAGACTAGATTTATGGTGTTATCTTAAGTATTTTAGGTTTTTTGAAGACGAACTGCCGTTCTTGAGCCGAAATTGCTAAGGCTGAGAGCCTAATTGCTGTCCTCATGAATTATAATGCTAATCTGCGAGGAGTAAATTACTTGTCCTGTTGCCATTTTTTCCGAAACTGTTGAAACCGACAATTTATTTGCACAGAAGAGCAAAACTGTTGGGACTTTGGAGGCAGCGTTGCTGAGGGAGGGGAAAGGGAAAAAGGGATTGCCTTTTTTATAATTTTTTGAACGATATGGATGGTCGTGGAGACCATTTTGTTAGTCTAGGTGTTCCAGGAAGCTCTTTGGAGAGTTTCGGATCCATAACATTTTTCATTTCCTTTTGCTGTCCTCGGAGGGTCTCTGGTCGTCAGCCTGGCCTGAGAATTAGAGCAGGAAGGGTGGAACAACTAGACAATCAGATTGGCCTGTTGATATTGCCGAATAAATTATTGCTTGGTTTTACTCTAATTCCTGTATTGAGGGAACATAATGCTAATTTCTAATACAGTATCTGTGGTGTAGTAGGGGTCACAGTCCTGAGTTTTATTGGATTAATTGAGCTCCAGTTTAAATTTTTCTCTTTTTCTCCCTCTCACTCACTCTTTCTGAGGTGGTATGTGGCCACCGATCTAGGAGGTCTTACCGCCTGAGTTTAGAGAGAGATAGTGGCAAAAGCTCAGTGCTGTCTTTTCTCTGTACCTTACCTTCACGTGTGTTGCTAGCATTCACTTAACAAACATTTTCTCTCCATCTCAGACTTAATATTTAGCAACACGTAAACTACACTAGTATGAGTTTGCTGCGGTGAACGTTACGCGTTAGCCCTTTCTTTTGGCCTAACCTCGTCGAAGGTCATTGTAAGTGGGTACTCCTCCCTTCCTACCATACAGAAGACAGACAACGCCACGACAGTCTCCACCCCTCACGACGAGTTCCTCATGACCAGTCTTCATAAAGAATGCAGTTTTCCCCTACTATTCAGCACGTGCAATATATCCACGATTCTGACACTCCTTTTCGTTTGCCATTTTCATTGTCCACTGCCTTTAATGTCAGGTAAAGAATCGTAAAGAGTCCCGGTTGGACAATAATTGTTTTTTCGTTTATAAATGTAAGCAGCGAATTTTTTTTTTGAAGCCATGGAGGCTAAAGATCAGTGGTAAAAAGAATTTAAAGTGGGGTTCTGAGACTCAGGCAATGCAGCTTCCTAACTGGTGTGGACCATTAAGGCATTCCAGCCGTTTTAATGAAATTTTTTCCAGGCAAAATGAAAGCTCTGCGTTGGCCTCCGCCTGACGATCAGACGAGGTAATGAATTAACGAGACAATTAAGCCTTCGTTAAGTCATTAACCCATTCCAAGCCAGCGAATAAGATAGTGGAAGACGTGCAACTCAACAACTGTTGTGGAAAAAAGAATAATGTACTAAATTTGTTGTATAAAAGCAGAATCTTCATACCTCATGTACACGCCAAAGGGATTGTATAAATTTTCCGCTGGAGTAATTGGTTGCAACAGTTCTGCAGAATGATAAATGAAGTAGCCAATTATTTTCGTTCTCTGGCCAATGTCGAAAACAGAAAGAATTAAAATTTCTGTTGGAAAATACTCAGCTGAAGAATGGGATTACGTTGCTATGTTTTGCTAAAGCGATGTGATGCTCTTTGTTCTTAAATGTCTGACCTTTCCACACCCAGTAGTCTTCATGATAGTTGCGTCACGTTCCGTCTGATGTTGGGAGTAAACATTCATACTGTGTATATTCTCTGAGTGGAACCATCGCACACCGGACATTCGTCTTAGATAGAAAAAATCCCAGAATTGGGAAGGAGCAACGCAGCGCCAATATTTCCGCGGATGACAATAGGAAGCTTAGAACATCTTACAGCGCCACCCCAGAACGAAGATTTTCAGAGGGATTTGAGAGAGTGTCGTTCAAGACACTGTATAAGGCGGGATTGGTTAAATCTCTCAGGAGATTTATTATTCACGTAACTTTAAAATCTCAAGACACAGCTTTGCAATAGTGTTCTTTATATAATGATCATCACTTGGAAGGGAAAAATTTAAAGTTATGAGATTATGATTCGTCTCAGATATCAGACGTCTTATAAGCTTTGGGGTTTATTTTCGCTGATGCCTTAAATGGTCCTTACGTTCTTAAGTCACAGTAAAGATTTCAATTTTTTCTTTTATTTTATATATCGGTTTGCATTACTTATCATGAGTCAGCACAGGCCCGCCTAGGGTCATTTACCTCATGAGTCTGACTTTGCCATGGTAGTCTACCCACACCAAACCCATGTTTTCATCCTTCCGTCCAGGCTGGTCGATAGATGGGTACCTGGCTTTGGGTGGGATGTGCACGTGCGTGTGTGTGTGTGTGTGTGCATGTAAAGGGAGGGTAAAGTTATACAAGATTCAGAGACGGGCCAACGCGAATATAAAACTCTCTTCGTAACGCACATATAACAGTAACAAAGGTGTAGATTTGCCCAAGTTATTGGTTGGTCCGAGCAGTTCTCTGAAGCTGTGAGAAACCCTTCCAGGAGGTCGAAGGATATTGTCCCGTATATTTCATCACTCCACCATCGAGAAGGTCCGGACGATATTCTCATCTTTAATAAAAGCCTCAGAAGCGGATCCTTGTCCTTTGTGGAGAGTTCTGTTGACACAAGACTCTAATTTCAGAAGCTAAAAGACTGGAAGTGTGTCAACAACGACTGAAGTTCCTTCACCAAGATGTGATCTTTCACTAAATCTATTAGCCTGTTGTAGTAGTTATCAGTTTCCACACACACACACACACACACACACACACACACACACACACACACACACACACACACACACACATATATATATGATTCTTATTAGTTAAGTATTGTAGTCTTTACTGTCGTAGATAATCTGAACACAAAACCATTCCAAATTAATCTTTGCTCCTCCTCCATCTGGATATTGTTTGTGGCATCACCCCTTCATAACTAACCCATAGGATCAATCCCCTTCATTCATCACTTTATTCAGGACTTTAAAATCCATTTAGTTTCCTTCATCTTTAATACTTCATCACTTGAGTTCCTGTTTCACGTGTTTGTTTCCTCTCTGTGAGCCATCCACACTAAGCCACACAGTGCGAGTTACCGTGCCATTACCTTATCAACGACATCATTTTGGTAACTACCACTCCAGGACTCCCACAGCCACTGATGAGATAACTACCATCACACCACAGTCTCACAGTCTTGCCTAGGATAACAGAGTCCTCTTCCCCCATCCCTTAACAGGATAAAGACAATTGGGAGGAAATCTTTCAAAGGTAATCCCATTACGATCTCATTTCGAAACATTTTACCTCCGTTCCGGTCGCGAGGAATTAGCGGAGGACACTCCTGCAGCGTCCCTCGGGGTCCTTCCCCTCTTGAGCAGCGGGGACAAAATTCAGCAACGTTGATACTGTACACAGGAGGAACCCCTTCGCCTGACCAATATGTGGATGTTGTAGTGGGGAGGGGAAAGCGAGGCAGGAGGGGAGGAGGAGGAGGAGGAGGAAAGGGAGAGGAGCTTTAGAGATGGGAGACTTCGGGCAGGTGGCTAGGAGATAGCAGGCAAGGCTGGGCTCCCATGGTTAATGGTAAATGGTACGTGGTAACGAGAGATGTCCCGCTGCAGCTGATGGTAGAAGATACCGGGACATGCGCAGTCTGGTTTGAGATTGAGAAGTTCCCCGGAGGTAGAGAAGCTCCCGGAGTTCGTGAGGTTCCCCGGAGATGATGAGGTTTCAAATGGCTGGCTTCCAGCTGGCGGCAGATGGTAGGGTCTCATTTGCCTGAGAGCTTCTGTTTGCTAGGGACGTGTGTGTGTGTGTGTGTGTGTGTGTGTGTGTGTGTGTGTGTGTGTGTGTGATTTAAAGCAACGGACGAGACTAAAGGTTGAAATAAAAGGATGGAGAGCCGGAGAGATGAATGGAGAGAGACAGAGGGACAGAAACAGAGAGAGATTCAAGAAATGAAGGAGAGGCAGATGAAGAGGGTGGGTGAGTATAGATTTGAATGTTATGGTGGGTGTGAGAGCAAAGCGTCGTGATGCTAACCCCTTGAGTATCAAAGAACCATGAGCTTACGGAACACTAAGCAGTCATTAGGTATAGAACAATAAACGATCATGAGCTTGTGTAATGCGGGAGGCACACGACATAGAACTACTTTAGTGAGTTTGGAAACTTGTGAAATTTTAGATTCGTTTTTTTCACGAGCTCCAAAATAATCAGACGAATAGGATAGTTACTGAGATATAGTGTTAACGATGTGTGAAAGTGTGAGAATGTTTCATAATGTCCTATGAACTGATGAATGATTTCGATTTACGATGATAATGGAGAATGCTATTGTGTGGGTAAAGAAAAAAAGAAAGAAATATGTGAATTTGTTGGATGGAAGGAGTTAGTTAACAGACAGCTGTGAGAAATAATGTGACACGCTCTGAAATAGATTTACTTAATAGGAAACGCTGAGAAACGAAGACTCGAAAATAGCAGGAAAGGTTGAGAGAGAACAGAAAGCAATGAGGAAAGGCAACTATGTTTTACAGAGAGAATAGGAAACGCTGTTTCGAACGACTTCAGTAGCTAGGAACACTGAGAAACGAAGACAGATTCTCAGAGATGGTGGGAAAGGTTAAGAGACAGAAAAGAGAGAAGAAAAGAGAGAGGAGAGACGCAGGGGCAGGAGAGGAGAAGGTGGTGAAAAGAGAGAAGAAAAGAAAGAGAGAGGAGAGAAGCAGGGGCAGGAGAGGAGAAGGTGGTGGACGAGGCCTCTCCCTGCAACCCTAACTCCCTGGCCTTTGATCTCGTCATGTGCCAGGATGCTGGTAGTGATGGTGAGGGAGGGAGGGAGGGTAGCAGGGGAGGGAGTACATAGGAAGGACAGATAACAGGACGGCTGATGGTCCGTGATGGGGTTATGTGCTGGAGGACAGGAATAGAATCCTGTGTTCCTAGTCTATTACAGATAGAGACATGGTAGTGAATCTCAAGGCACCTCGTCACTCACTGTTCCCTGCGGCACAACAGGGGCACCGTGTAATAATCTGAGGGTAAGATACCTCAGCGTTATCTTACGAAAGTTTGAACGGCAAAAGTTCCATAGGTCGAGTAGGGCGGGAGTTGTTGGAAAGTCGCGATAGACTCCGGAGAAAAGGAATGATTTACAAACAAGAATAAAGAAGGATGAAAAAGGATATAAACAGGAATAAGGAGAATAAGAAATGAAGATAATGCGAAGGGACAGAAGAAATAAGTAAAACTCGATGAGGAAAAGTTGAGGAAAAGTGATGAAAGATGTCAAAGCTGAAATAAAGATTAAGAAAGCAGAGGGAATAGAGACTTGTGGAAAGTTGAGAGAGAGAGAGAGAGAGAGAGAGAGAGAGAGAGAGAGAGAGAGAGAGAGAGAGAGAGAGAGAGAGAG
>JAYMFT010149502.1:0-12649 GCA_038088735.1 Panulirus argus
TGTATATGTATGTATGTATGTATATGTATATGTATATGTATATGTGTAGGATATCTTTATATCTACCAATGTCTTTTAGACAAAACTTTGTGTTTCGCATAGCTCTCCACACCTTGAATGCTAGTACCACTGCCTGCGTGCGCCATCCCTCACTGGCCAACCCCGGAGGCTACTGGCAGTATCGATCATCCAGTTACCAATCACCGTTTCGTTCTCTCCCTCCAATGGCTTGAGATGAGAATCCATGGTCGTCCGGGTTAATCAGCTTTTCTTGACCTTTGTGGGTGCATGTGAGCTTTTCACTGGCCATATATAAAAGCTGTCGGGGATATCAGAAGCACTTTCCTCAAGTAAGCGTGTTGGAGATTGTGTCTTGAGTTTCCGTTCATTCTCTCTGTTTTCCACAACAGTTCCTAATCTCAGAAAGGTATCTATACTTGTGTCTTATTCGTGTGCAGCGGAGCCTGTGTCAATGCTTATCTCCTGTGTTAGCATTTTCATTGTAGACTCGAGGTGTACACTTCTTGTTAAAGGGAAACATTAGACTTCCTTAAGAAGACCTGCCAAATACGTCATGCTTCAACAACTTCTCTTTTTCACTATATTTTGAAGACTATTAAGATAAATATCGTGATTGCAGCTTTGGATGTGAAAACCATGAACAAATTTGGAAGTAAAGTCTTTATATGTACAGGAAAGCTTATGAGATCAAAGTCATTGTTTCGAACAAGAAACTGCTTATGAATTTCTTCGGTGCTATGATGCACTATAAGACTGACGTTTCATTAACGAAATATACATACGCTGATGAGAGACTAATTTTCAAAAGTGTCGCTGCAATAGTGTAGCCGAAAATTTTAAGGTGAACGTGATTAGAACGAAGGTAACTGTGCCAGAGAAGAGGAGCATCGACTAGATATATAGCTGTAAAGAGAGAGAGAGAGAGAGATTTAGTTTTTTGGTTTTCCATTCATATTGGTATTTAAGCAGACTGAAATGATAAAGATAGATACATGGTAAGTAGATCAAATGAGAAAGATATTGAAAACAAATTTAAGCTTTCGAGTCTGAATAAAGTTGCTGAAGTGGTGGTGGTGGGCATCTTAATGGAGGAACTGGGAGAATAAACACATCCGAGGCGACTACCTGTTAAGTGTATAAGGTTGAGATGGATTTCTATGTTCAGGGACATCACAATCAGGACCGTAAACGGAGACAAAAGTGAGCATTCATTATAACGTATTAACAGTTGTTACGTACGTCTCATATCTATTTGTCAGGAAGCCAAAAACACTTCTGGATGATCAGTGTACAATTGAAACGTGTATGTTAAGCGTTTATATTTCATGTATCGTCCTCCGACCCCTAATCAAAATAAAAGCCATACAGTTCCCTTGTGTGATATGTTGATCATTTGTAATAAAAAAACATCTTGCTAAAAGTTCCCTTGCAAGTATTAAGTGTCTTTGGTATGCAAAAGGAATACATATGAAGTGACAAGGAAGGCGTAAGTGATTAAGAAGAATGGAGTTAGGGACAGTGAGAAGAATGAACACTGGGAGAGAGATATGTGGGCATAAGTGAGAAAGGTATAACGTACAAGGGTTTCCCTAGAGTTGTTATAATCAGTTGGTGTGGAGGAAATTCACTATAGTACATTCTTGTGTACGGTAAGAGGAAAAAAGAATAAGATATGGTGGGAAACAAGAGAAAAAGTTGTATACGTTAACATGTTAACATATCTGTATTTGTGTGTGGTTATAGCTTTGCCATATATTCTGTTTGTAAAGGTGTCTACTTCTTTTGTGTGTGTAATAGATAGGTAAATTGATAAATTAAGTGTGGTTTATTTAATTCAAGAAGCCATTTGTCTAGAACTAAACAGCTTTTTTATTAGAGGTATTACAGAAGTGGGAGGTGATAACAGTAACTTGTTAACTGATCTTAAGATAAGGGTGGGTTGGATATTTTCACGCTTTGGATAAACACATGAGTGAGTTAGATCTACATTGTCAGAGTGGCAGATATACAAGAACGAATGCAGTGTAGGTACTATGGTTTATATATTATGCACTTAGTGACAATGAGTTAAACATTAAGTGACGAATAGTTACAGTAACATGGTAGTTGACGTGTGTGTGTGTGTGTGTGTGTGTGTGGGTGTGTGCGCGCAAATCTAGGTATCACATATATAAATCAAACTTTAACATGGTTTAGTTTATACAGTGGCATCATTACGTGAACTACCAGGAAGATGAACAGCTTTTACTTGATCTTCCTGCATATAGTTCACACATTCACTCTGGCTCGTTGTCATTCGATATGATTACGTTTGAGTTTTCTTCGATTTTGTTACATATCTCCGAGATCTGTCCCTCTTTCCATACACATTTTCATTAATTTTGCTGCAGTGATCAGCGAACACAGAACATAATAGATAACCTGATCATAGCATTAATTGTTGTCTTTCAGCTCTTTGTTAACACCATCCCCGTTAAGTGAGAATATGGGTTGATGGGTGAAATCATCTTCCAGTTCTATCATTCTGAAATACGTCACCAGCGAGTTAAGGTATCTGAACATGGTGACGGGAAAGAACGCTCATATTTTTCATATCTCTTCCCTGCAGAATACAGCAAATTTCTGTAAAGCATCTAAATCCCTCGTCCTGCTTCTCGAAAAGTTCACCTTTTTCACGAGGTTCCTGCATCAAAAACGAAGGAAAAAGAGAATTGAAAATCATTACCTAAATGATAGAAAGGAAAATATTCACGGTGGTGATGGTCCTGCTGTCTAATGCTTTAGGCATGATTCTCCAACATCCAAGTAAGTTAAGCAAGCGGCTAAGCAGTTTCCACACTTTTTTATGTGGCAAGTATTCAAGTGGTTACTTGAGTCAGGCTGCTCCCACACCCATGTAAGGAACCCTTACGGCTGGAAAAACTCCTCCCACATTCACAGGTAACCAGTCACCACTGTAGCCAGGCTACTGGTACCCTTATCCAAGTTCCCGCTGAACACTGTAGACAACCCACTTTCACACTTATGCATATTTCTGGTAAATGTAAAAGGCTGCCGTCAAGGACAGATTCCTCACTGAGGTTAGGCCTTCAATAAGTAAGGAAAGAAGAGATGGTAAGACAGGAAGAATTAGTGTATGAAGGAGAGAGCAGGTGTTAGGTGGATGAATGATATATAAAACTTAATCCGATGGCCCGTATCTACTGAGACTGAGAAAAAACCAACAGTTGTAGCAATGAGGGCATGTGAGCACTCACCACCGTGGCAAAAGTAAATTCACTTATGTATATTTTCACCACTTTAGCAATAATAGTCATATTCTCAAACACGTACATCTAACCTGGTGTAGTTGTACCATTTCTATAATCACGCGTATGTCACACACTACGTTCACTCGTGCATGTGCATCCTCGCTATTGTGACCAAGCTACTGGTACCTCATACATAGTTCTCACTCTATTCTTCACTTCTAGTAAATCATAGAATCATTCCAATGACTTGCATCTGAGGACAGGGTCATAATTCTTAAGAGCAGTCGTAAGTTCCTTTTTAGTCTTTGCTGGGGTAAGCTTGTTGTTTAAGATTTATGTAAACAAGAAGTAGTGAAGCATTATGAAGCTGTGATCTTTACCAAAGACGCTCGTTACAACTGCTGCCCTGCCCATGTTTTTAAGACCTGAGTCTTATGATGACCACCATTATAAAAAGCCACGATATTTTGAAAACATTTCTCTACGTCACTTATTTACCTAAACTCGCGGGAAGTTTCATCTGCTTTATACCTTATGATAAGTTTTTGTTGTATATGAGTATCGATTTTTGTATTCAGTTGTATTTCTTATCGTCGAAGGAAAGTTAAGAAAGAAACGCCTATTCATCATCGTACAAGCCATTTAGGAAGCCAGAAACATACCAGTTCATTTAGGAAAAAATCCCATTCTTGCATGTTTCTTTACATATGAATTGACCATTCCTTGAAGATCTTCCATGAAACCGTAAATGACTTAGCACAGTAATATACTCTGCTTACACTCTGTATGTATGGAGACTTCAGCTGCTGTAACTTCTCATATGAGTTACTTATCTCACTCATTTCTACTCTCATAAGAATATGAAGATAAAATTGCTTTACAAGCTTCTTCAATACTTTTCGCTGATATTTTCATTTCTATAATGTTTTCATATTAGTTTCATCCATAGAGGACAAATTCATAAAACTTTATTTAACTATATTCGTTATCATTATCACTGTGGTCTAAAGCATTTTTGGATGGCAGTCTCTCGTAGGTGTATTTGACCCAGGTATTTCCAGTAGCCTGAACTGTCTTCTACAAAACATGAGTATGCAGTAAGAAATATACAATTCATGTCTTATTTGCACTATTTTTCTTTTCTTATATCACTTCACATACCTGTGCAGCAAGACGAATTCCTCCAGGCAATTCACTCACTGTTGAATCAAGTATATAGAAGAATTTTCGCATGATAATCAAAGCGAGTTCCAGTTTACCTACATGAGTTAAATGTACAGTTTATGAGTGATATTCATCAAATTCTGTTCTTGATTTATCATACAGTATCTTTCAGTCTTCAGTGTTCTACGTCAGTCCATGAGCGTTTTCATAACGACGCAAAATCATTATTTTTAATTCACAGAGACCGTTGGATTAGTTCTATTTGCAGGTCAAATAATCACACTAGAAGAAATCGTTGGTGGACATTTGCTTCCATCTTTGGCTCCACAAAGGAATATAATTCAATTACCTTTATCTATACCCTTAAGTCAATATTATCTATTTACGTGGATTATCATTATTTCTTTTCTGCCTCATCTGTTTTTAAAGGGACTTACGATGAGGGTATTGCGGGTAAGATGGTGGATGAAGTATATCCAAAGTATACAAATGCCCAAATAACAGCACATCTCTACATACATGTGTACATGCATTTATTAAGCGAGATGTAAATACTCAGGTGTGGAGGAAGACGTGGGTATGGCAGTGATTGCCGTACTGAAGACCACGTCTCACCCTTCTTGCTCACTCATACTCTTCACAGATGACGCCACCTCATCCTTCTTGGTCATTAAGGTAATGTGTCCTTTCATATAGTGCCTGTGCATTGTATGGACTTGTGCAGTACCCAGGGATACATGTATTTCTATGTCATGAAGGTAAATCATGTTCAGTAGCATCCAAGTGTTGTATGGTCTCAAATAGTGTCCAGGTTATGTATGCTCCTCTGAAGCATTTAGAAGTTGTATTCTCTTGTGAAGCATTTGTGGTGTCGCCCATTTTGTAGCCTACAGGGTATGTAAGCTCTTGTGTAGAGTCAAGCTTCTGTATCCATTTGTCAAACATGAGGGAGAATACATGATATCATATACGAATTAATCATGCTGGTGACTAATTTAGTTTCTGTAGGCTCTTATCTGATAAGAGTTTCCTTATTCTAAATACCGGTAGACTGACTGAAAATTTCTGTAATGTACAATTAATCCTACCGATTATGATCAGAGCTCCGCACTAAACGTTGTCTCAGTTAAGCAAGAGATTACAAAACCTCGTTAAAAGTGTTATTAGTCATGTCTGACGTATTTTCTTTTCTTCTTCCTATTTCAATGTCCTTAACTTATGAATATTGTTAGATAAATGAGATCATAAAATCATATTTCCAAATACAACATAATGAACAGAACAAGGATGTCCCTTCATTAATTAAGCCTTTCACAAAATATTTTAGCTTTTCTTTTGTTTTTTCCTGTTGAGGGACCAGCAATCTCTAGGATCAGAAGATCAAAAGTATAGAGAATATTCGGCCAGTTTATATTGCACATAATAGTGTACATAAGTTAACCATTTACTAACACTAAAGTTGCGTTCCGTGTAAGCAGACTGCTGATTCCACCCTTCGTCGTCACTCGGGACACGGACGCATCACATGCTCATCCTTCCCTCAGCCACAATACACTGGCCCCAACGTTCCACTCAGACATGCGGGTAAACAGGTCAACAACAGCCTGGATTTTATGTCAGTCATGGAGCTGATGAGTAACTTTTCCTTAGTAACTCTCTGAAACACACCCCCGTATATATAAACAGATACATTCATGCAGGGATACTCAGAAAGCTATATGACAAGTAGGGGAGAACTGAAGTTGGATATCATTCACTTGTCTTCTTTCAAGCAAGGTAGAGAGTAACAGAACAGGGAAGTAAGTCGTCACAAACGATGGAAGGAACATATACGAAACATCAAATCGTTTTATAAACTTTGTTTCACTCTAACTGCAAACTACCATTTCTTCCCTTACACCGAAGGGACAGTTGCCCTCCAACAACAGGTCCGACACTGTATTTCTAACACTTTTCCACTGATATATTAACCAAACTTAATGACAATAGCGCAGCCGATACTGATACTGCTATCTAGACATGTTTAGCCCCTGACATCTGTCACCTGCACGAAACCACACAATACTGAACACTTTACGCACAATATGTTCATCAGTCATGTCATTCTTTATTTGGAATAGGGTACTGAAAAGAGAGTCTTCAGTACAAGAGATAAGATAAAATATGAGAGATGATTCGTTCCATACTGAACGCTGTGCACTAGACATTCTCCACATCATACCGCTGCCCAGCTCACGACCTTACGTCGGCACGAATTCGTGAAGGGGAGACGTAACGATGATTTGGTTGAACAGTGAAAAGAACAGTGAAAACTGTCTTGAGGGAACGTATAGGAAGTATGAAGGATCACAAGCAACATATGTTTCTTCTTTGCTGAGAGTGGTTAGCAATAAGGCTCAGAACAGAAGGTTCAGGAAGGGGTGTGACGAAAGGGGACGTGGTCATTGATGAACGCATATATTTGAGGAATGATATTTCTATACATTTGCAACGAAAACAATTTTACGTCATAGCGAGAGAGAATCATCAGAGTTTAATGGTCATCATACTGAACCTCCAGCAACCACCTTCCCAGACTGATTAACTATATGAGACTTAGTTTCGTTCAATTCAAAAACCCAGTCTTTGCTCATCACATTAATTGCTTAGTAGAGCCTTGTTAATATGGTTGTTGCTCTACCTTGCAGGCGGTGAGGAGCGAGAGGTCTTCCCTTCGGGGTGTGACGGTGATGGAGGTGACGGCGGACGGGAAGGATACGATGAACGTGACGCAGACTCAGCTGTCCCAGTTAATCGGCCAGGCTCGTCAGGTAAATCACTTTCACATTACCGAAGAGACGGGTAGATTAGTCTCACATCTTAACACAGGTGTGTCGGTCACTCTCATATGACTACAGAGGTGGGTTGAGCACTTCTGTATTTCTGATAATGTAGGAAGATAATTCCTACGTCGTTGCTGAATCAGGTAAGTCACTCTCTTTACAGCAGAGTAATTAGGTAACACACGTAATTTCTAGTAACCATGTAAATCTCCTTCATATTACTGCTCAGGTGGATAGATCACTCGTATTGCTGATGATAGGTCTCATCCAAGTAATTACTGCATTACTGGGATTATAAAAGGAACAGCGCTGCTTAGATGGTTTATCATTTCGATACTACCACCAGCGAGAAGATTATTACATCACTGCTTAGGCGATCATGTGGCTCCCCCATTCGAGTTTAGTTTGCTAGTTGACAAATATATCACTGGTGGGAAATCACGATTAGAAATATGGCATAAAAGGGTTTTTATATCCGTCTGTCTGTCCGTATTCTGCGGACACATGGAAAAAATTTGCCTGACGTACGACAATTTACCTTTATACACTTTTATAACACATCGAGGAATTTGCCAGACGTACGACAACTAACCCCATACTCAGTTGTCAATAATTTTTTCTATTTCCTTTACAGGATAGAAATTGCTGGCTGCTATGATGAAATGTTTTCGGAAAAATGCTATTTCAATTGTGCAGATAATATGGGAGGGTAGGAAGAGGGAAAACAGTCGAAGAGTGCTTGATGTTATTGACAATGCTCTCAGCCTATCAGGGTCTGGAGGTCAAGGAAGGAGAAAGTGGTGTTAGTGAAAGGGGGGGGGGGTGTTGTGTCCAAGGGAGGGAGGATGAGGTGGTCAGGGAGGAAGGACGTGTTGGTGGTGAGGGAGGGTGTGATAGCCAGGGAGGGAGGAGTGCTAGTGGTAGTGCGGAAGAGTTTACTAACCTGGGCCTTTAACAAGGTGAGGCATCGGGGTCGCATCCTCAACCTTCAGTCTTTTGGCTTTCCTCTTTGACTGTTAGTGGGGTTTCCAAGAAAGATTGGATGTTACAGTAACACCAAGTATGTTCAGTGAGTCAAGAGGTGGAATTACAGAACCGTCAAAGGAGATACCAGAGTTGTGAGTTTTCGATAGAGAGATGGGAGGGCATGGTGGTGGTGAGAGAGGCTGTGGTAGCACCGCAGGCGTGACCAAATGATGACCAGGAGAGTCCGAATCTACTAATTACTGCTAGAACGGGTACCTACATTTCGTGTTCCTTCTGAAATAAGCATATTGCAGTTTATTTCTGAAGTGGGTATCTTACTACCACGCTCCCGCTTAGGCGGGAAGGTCAAAACGACATCACTTTTGAGAAAATTGCTCACTCTCACCCAAGATGTAAGGTGGAGAGGCGATTTATACTCTTACAGAAGCGAAATGCTCACTCACACTGCTTACGCACTTGGTTTACAGCCACATTATAACAGATAGGCAGACCATGGCAATGTTGGAGTGGATTGGTTATTCTAATGCTGCTGGCGTTATAAGTAGTTTTCTTATCATTAATGTGGCAAGTGGAGAGTCACCTTCACATCACAAACGAAGAGGGAGTGTCACACATGATGACTAATCTTAAGTCTACAATGAAACTAGTTGACTGTTTTCAGGTGCGGCTGGGGTCGTGGTGCGTGAGTGTGGTGGTGGTGAGCCACGACCCGGCCTTCCTCGCCGCCTTCGCCGAGTCCTCCCTCAAGGGCCGCCTCCTGGTGTGGGCCACCAGGCTGCTGGTGGTCACCAGTCTCACCCTACCACAGCTCTACGCCCTCCTGCCCGCCCACTGGACATTCTCCATGATGAATACCATCTTCTTCAACCTGGATGACACATCATCTAGCATCAGGTAATACATAGTGACTGTAGACCTGACATCAAGTAATTTATAGAGCGAAAATCATCTTCGTCAACATGGACGACATCATCTTACCACAGGTAACATAAGCTATCGTAGGCATCCTGGATGACACACCTCCTCACCTCAGGTATTAAACAATATATCTCATCTTGCATAACTTGGAGGACACATCATCCAGCACCACTTAATGATTATGCAGGGAACTCCATTTTGCTTAAAGTGGATTAGATACAATTCAACCTCAGATGATATACATAGTGAACACCATTTTGCTCACCACCCATCTAAAACTGCTGCACCCAGCCACTATCATTTTGACCTTCATGACCCTAAGAGACATGCCACTCAGCGTCAAATATTTACAGAGTTACCATATTCCTACTAAACCTGGACGACACTCAGCTCAGATTCAATCAATAGGAATTGCAAATGCAATCTTAAAAGATTCCAGCACTCGTCTCCCAACTTCAAGTATGCTAAAGAAAGTCATTTCCATCTGCTTAATGAGCACGATAATGACTACCAAGGAAAGTAATTAATACTCAACATACTTCACAGCAAGCGAGGAATAGTTTCATGATTACTTCCTTTCAAATAAAACACACTCATTTACAGTTCTATCCACTCCTGCTATATTGCCATACATCGTCTTGAGCAGGGCTTTCGTAACGTTCTCTCTTTTACTATAACATTTACCATAACTTTCTCACTCTGCACCCTACCTTTTCCCTGACTCACCTAGTACGCCTCCTATCATCGAATACATTCATATTCAAATATTCACTGTATCTCGTCCTCACATCTTCTTTGCCTATTACCACTTCCCCATTTTCTCTCACCAAACTCTCTTGTTCTCATGTGCTCCGCAACTTTCGTCTGACCTCCTGTCGCTAGTTCTTCTGTGGCTTCCAATCACTTGTACTCCATCATCACAGGTAACATCAGCACATCTTTCTTTTCTCTCTTCTTAGCTACCTAACTTTCTCATTCTACTGCCCATTACCCTTTTTTTTACATGTACATCCTACCTTTCGTACGAACTTCACTTCACCTACACATCCAAAATTACTTCCCTAACTACGTTCTGCTCCCCTTCCATTTTCTTTGACTCATTTAAGCTAAATATATGCTATCATTCACTCAGTCTCTCTTGGTATAAGTTTTTCTTTGAGAAAAATGTGGAAAAAATACTTGTGGCAAATTTGTTAAACTGTATATACATTATGACAGCACACATATTAGTTATTTTTTCTCATTACCCTAAAGGTACAGACTATACACCTACCTGCCATACAGCCCAGACGGAGCCCAGGTGGTGAAGGTCGCCGTCTGGTCGCCGGAGCGGGGCATCTTTTATCTTACTGGCCTCTCGTTCTTCCCAGAGAAATATCTGAAGTGTGTTCTTTAGCTGTTTTTAATCTATAGAGAATGCATTTTGTCCGATGATGTTGCCCCAAATATCATGATAATACTGACACGCAAAACTGAACCACAGCCTCACCCGTCATCTGTCATTGTAAGCAGCAGTAAGGCTTTCCAATTTGTCACTTGCATTGTTCATCAAAAGTACTAGTGAACCTACATCGCCAATAAACAAGTCAACTCGCTGCAAAGAACGTTAGGCACTAACTTCAGGTTTACCAACTGTGCAGTAATGTTGCTTGACTCACTAGTGAGATCTTTAAAGACTTTTTGTGAAAACAGATTTCATGCGAAAAGCCATCCTAATACTGAAAGAGAAACAGTACATAAATATGTAATATTAGCATCACTCTCTTTCTCTTACCTGTTGACCATCAAATACTAAAATCACGAGCAGTATGTGATACGAAAGAAAAATGTATTGTCATACAAGATCCCTCAAGTTCTGTTCAACCTTGAATTTTCAATAGCAAATCTTTCTTATGCCCAGCTTCTACGGAGCCACGGTGAACGTGACAGCCCTGCCCTGGCTGCCTTACTGGGCAGAGAAGGACGTCAAAGCCCCTGACGGCACCATCGTTAAGAAATATTCCGGCAGTGACTACTTCACCCTCAAGACCATATCTGAAACTCTCAAGTTTGTTATCAATCGTGTTCCTGTTACAACGTGGGATGAGGTAACAAATCTGGATATTGCAACGTTATTGCTTCCTACAAGTATGGTTGTTACAGTTCTTTAGAGTATGAGTAATTCATCTGAATTGTATAAGCTACAACAGGGAGGCAATTTGTTGAGTGTTCACTGAGATAAATCCATCACACTGAGTTACAAGAGCATGACACAAGCAACCTTTCAATTTCATGTCAGTCTGACTTATGCAACTAAGAAAGATTTACGTTTGTTCATTCTCTTACCTTATATGTGAGGCTTAGGTGTCATTGTCAAGGCGATGTTATTTCCACTAGCGCCCAGCTCCACTTGAATTGAATGGTCCAGCATATGCACAACAGTGAATACTTATGTTGCTTTTAAGTTCCTTCCTAATTCTGGTATCCCTTAATACTGAGAGGAAACAAGCCAAACTCTCAACACTAGATGAAGTAGCTTGACATCCAAGATATTCTTTTTCTATTATAATCATTATTCTCCTCTGCATCAAGTTAAGTATACGTAATGCACCTGAAGTACGATACTCTCATAAAACAATTTGGTAAAAGAAAAATGAAATTGAACGTATCTTCCATGTCCTGACATGGAAGATACGTTCTATTTCATTTGCTGAACTTTAATTGAATATCTTGTTGTTGCTTCTACTGGCGCTATCAAAAAGTAAATTAGATTTGAAATGTTGGGTATTAAGCTCGAAACTTAGAAAAAAGGTAAGATATGAAAGAAATGAAATGTCAGGTTTCTGTCTGACTCATGAGTGATCAACCATGCCGAATATTCCACATATATCATACACAATTCACGTATTTCTTTATCACACTATTTAGATATCCTGACGTTAAATATCAAAAATTTATATTGTATCTCATTTGATGCTACCAACTTAAACTGAGACTTACTTCTATACAAGCTTTCCTTTCATGATAAGAACTTAGTCACACTTCACAGAGGTTCATGAACCAGCATATTACGGAGAACCAATATTTCCTGATGTCATATGTTTGTTTCATAATGTACTTTCGCTAAATCTTACACTACTGCATACACCTTCTTGTGCCATTCTAGGGTTCTCTAGGCAATCCGTCGCGATGCAAAAGTATGGTCCACACGCCTTCATCCTTGGCCAGGGCTGAATATTTCAATATAATCGATCACAGGACTAACCATATACCTTCACAAGTATACTATCATCACTTTTCTTTTTATGATTTTGCATTCATTTATTTTACGTTTACACGGTGAAAATAATTATCTTTTCTCCTTACTTGATCTCCGTACCCAGCGTTAGCGAGGTAGCGCCAGTAAACAGACGAAGAAATATATATATATATTTTTTTTTTTTTTATGTTGAAGGCTACAGTCACGGACAAAAGTCCACATCAAGGCCGGGCCCTAATTGAAATATA
>JAYMFT010149513.1:0-12648 GCA_038088735.1 Panulirus argus
AAAAATACCCCATCCCCCCGCATGCACACATATATACATACATGCACACATATATATATATATATATATATATATATGTGAATGAACGAGGAAAGGTTGACCAAGAGAACATCAGTAACAAATGGAGAACCAGGACATCAAACTGGAGATGAAAGGTCAGTGAAAAAGATTTGGAGCTATCGGGGCCTGAACATGCTAGAGACTGAAAGGTATGCATAGGATAGGAGTGAACTGGAAAGATGTTGTACACTGATGCCGTCAAAGGATTTTACCAGGGTACGTGAAAGCACCTTATCCCTAGGGATAATGAAGAAAGAATACTTCCCACACATTCCCTGTGTCTTAAAGGAGACCAAACGGGGTGGGAGCAGGGGTCTGGAAACCCTCCCCTCCAGTTTCCACTTTTCCAAAAGGAGAAGAGAAGGGGGCAAAGTGGCGATTTTCCTTCTAAGGAACAGTCCTCTGTTCTTGATGCTAAAAAAAAAAAAAGAAAAAGAAGAAGAAGAAGAAGAATCCACGGTAAACTACGAAAAGTTCTGTTGGGCCTGAAAGCTGTGGTTTTGGTGCATGACAACAGCTTGAGAATAAATATGAGTGGATATGACAATTCATCTGTTCCTGGTACAACCTAGCTAACTTGGGAAACTGCGATCGTGTATGAAATACACGTACAAATATACTTCATACTGAAGTCACCACAGGTAGCACTATGAATTTATGAAGAAAGATCACATTCACACCTCCATTCTCTAGTGTAACACACCAAAACCAGAGCTCCCTATATATACACACACACACACCCTTGTTTCACATCACATACACACACACACGTTTCATATCACATACACACACACACGTTTCATATCTCCTTTTTCATGACTGTTTTACTATTAATTAATAAGGGAGACCCATACACTACAAGACCAGCTATTAACTCCAGAAAATGTCACTATACCTACTTACTATCAACAAAAGTCAAACCAGTTTCACTTGTTTCCATGCCTTGTCTTTCATGTGAAATAACTTCATATTACATGAAAAGAAAACCACCCATTTTATTCAGAGATCAGTATGTATGGCATTACATCAAGTTGGGAATTACGAAGTAATAAAAGATACACAGTGCTAACAAAATCAAAAGCCAATCTATTCTGGAATGCAACTCAAGGACAGGCAGATAACCACAACACGTCCACTTTAGGGTAAACAATTTATCTTAAGAGGAACAAATTCATGTTTGTTTTCCTACAACTGCAATCCTCTTGTATGGCATTGCATCATTTGTGAAAAAGCAATACCAAAAATATATGCAATAAAGAACTATACAAATATCGTTATAAGAAATTCTTTTATTAAAGGTAAATTTTGGATATCCATATACAATGTTACATTACACCAAACGGGGTAGCTTACATTCTATCATTTTGACTGCCAATACAGAGTTAAGCTTACACGACTGATGTAGGACATAAGGTTATGAAGACTAAGGTTTAATAAATTAAACGTTAAGAGTTGTGGATATCTGGTTACCCTTTCAATATAAACAATTGTGATTATTAAACTGGGCTAGATTTAACTGTCAGGCTACATACAGGTGGGTATAACAAGTAAATAATTGGTGGTCCAAGACCCACGTGCTCCGTGATCCATGTAATCATGATCTACAGATTCGTTAACCTAGTAAACCATACATTTTTCCTGTTAAGGCATGAGGTTACACACCAAGTAACGGGTAAACATTTACCATTCACATCATAAAGGGCTAGGCAAACCATAATCAGCAATGTGCACCCTAAATTTCAAATAAATAAATATCAAAGAATCCTGCAAATTTTGTATGACTTCCACAAAACTACACCCAAATTCCAAACTTACACGTCATACAAACCTACACATACACTCCTCCCAAATATTCTGCTGACAAACTTATCATCCAATTTTAAATGCAATGACTTCCTATCCTGACAAACTAAAAAGTAACAAAGCTGGAAAAAAAAAAAAGTTGAGGTTTAACAAAACCGATGACGGACGAGAGATCTTTCTAGACCCGCATCCGGGGAGCAGCATGGCCGGCTTGGGCGGTTTCCGTCGGCGGCGTCACTCGCACCGGCCGGCATCACGCGTGGCTCAAGTCCCTGAATTCCCACCACAAAATCATACCATTCCATCAAGCACAAAATAAAAATGCAAGAAAATACAGAATTATTGACATCCTCTAATACTCAGCCTCAAAGAGAGAAAGGTCAGGTATGAAAATCGTTTAAGTCCATCACAAGGAGGACGCATGGTGCATGCGCATCCACTACTCGGCGTCCCTCCTGCGCCCGCCAAAACCTCCGCGTGGGGGTTGCCTCGCCAAGCCTCGAACCGACAGGAAATACCATGCACCAGATATACACCAAAACATTTGAAAACACTCACCTTTCGGGAATACGCAGACAAACACATAATTCCAGCCTTCGTCGGGAGCATGCAGGCGGCCATCCACAAGTCTTACGCCACGCATACCACGGCTGTCGGCATGGCGGTACTTGAGGCCACAAGCGCCGGGGAACTGCGCCACCAAAGTTGATAGCAGTAGGGTATTGTCTTCTTCCGTGGGGATCTCGATAGGCTCATCATTCTCATCTTCGCACACTTGGATGTAGCTACTCATGTTGACCATACAGGCGGTGTTCACTCGACCCACTCACGCAGCAGTTACACAGCACACGCGACTTGATGCAGGGTAGAGACGCTCAATGCGGCGGGATCGACTGGTCTCGGCTATTTTCGCTTAGTGACGTCACCGGCATTCGGCTTCCTTGAACTAATGAGTTGGTTCCCTTTAATTAATTTATTTAGAAAATTCTAATAACTGCAAACGTCAATTGTCATATGATGATCATATATATATTATATGTACTACACTATTGTACTATAAGATTAAGATTAAATAAGTTTGGAATTCGTATACCATTGAATAACTTGCATTTTCCTGCCATATAGAAATTTCTATGTCGTATGCACCTCAGCGAAATTCAATTTTAGTTTTTCGTAAGTAGATTACTGCAACAATCAGAACATAATTTAGTGATATGGGGCTACACTGGGTCGGTCATCCAAAAAGTTGGCCTACGTGACTAAACTAGATGCACTTGTCCCAATAATTGGCTTGACTCTAGCTTCTTACTACTCAATAGACTTCTGGAGGCATTCCAATGCATTAATGAAATGAAAAATTGTTACTTATTTATTCTATATGATGTTGTAGTTATCTTGATCGAGAAAAACCTTAATGTATCGACTTCAGAGACTTATTACGGAGAAATTTTATAACAAGACGCGCGAAGGCATCGGCAGTGCGTCTGGGTGAGACTGAGTGCGATTATGAATACTCGTATCGAGGAGGACTATCAGGAAGCACTATCTTCCGTATTTGCCGACGGCAACTTCACGACAGTGAGTACAACTTATTCCCATTTGATCCTTGTCTACTTGCCCATCGGTTAGATTCAGGACGGAATATGATTTACATAACAATTTGCTCATTTTATATTGTTTGGAGTATGTTCGCAAGGATATCTATCTACATTAAAATTTTTCTAGTTATTCATAAGAATTTAATCGTAAAATAACATCGGATTAATGTTCATTGTATTCCTGTAGTGTATGCATGTATGTAAAATCGCTTATCTCTGTATGGGCAGTATGATCCCATAGAGTGAGGGTAATGTCTAGTTGAAGGTAACATACACAAGGGATTTTGGAACAGTTCTCAAAATGTATTGTATTAAGGTCATTGGATGATGGGAACTGCTTTAGAAGTTTCTCCTTGAATAGTGTAATTATGGTGGAAATCTTGGGGTTTCACAAGTTAAAGGTATACTTTCCCATGCAGGCAAATTATACAGGTTTACCGAGGGTTTTCTCTATTTTTTTCACCACGTATGAAAACTATTTCTGCTTGATCGGGAGAAAGTATTGTCAGGCCAGTGTGGGAAAAGGAAATTCCCGTCTTTAGGTAAGTATATGTGGGAGGGGGTAGTGACGTCGGGAATGGGCCGAATGCATATCGTACCTTATATTGATATCTGCTCTAACGAAATATTGGCAGTCTGTGAAACTGATGTTAATACCTGGTATTGGGAATATAGTTTCCATTGGAAGGCAACTTGTTTCGTCTGTAAGGAGAGGTCATACTGTCTGCGTCTATTATGTATATCGCATATTTCTGCAATATGTTTTATCCAGCAATAGGGCATCGCAAAGAAGGCATACATAAACTATTTGTCGAGTTAAGTATAAATTATCATTGCTCAGGGGCTACTGGGAATTAAACGTGTCCGCTGGGAAGCCAAAGGTTTCTTATACCGTAATTGATTACCTGTTAGACCAGTACGGGAAGAGAGTTCTACACTCGTGGGATACCATCACAACTTTCCGTGCCATGAAGTAGCTTTTTAAACCTTAGTAGACTGCCAGTATTCACTGCCTCGTTGAATAGTTTATTCCAGCCCTCTACCACTTAACAAATACTTTTAACATCTCCTATGTTTAGTGTTCTTACCCTGCTTGTTGTTAAGGCCATCGGTTATTCTGGAGCTGCATCTCGTGAACAGCCGTTCGTTATCAGTAACGTCTAGCAGTTTTAGAAACCTGAATGCTGCTATCAGATTCCTCAGTATCTCCTCCATGGTGGACAGAATGTATCCTTTAGCCTATCATTGTGGCTTGGTTCTTTTAATTCAGGTACCATCTTGGTCTTCTCATTGCTATCTAGATAAGATCTTTGTACTTCATTAGGTGCATTGACCAGACTTGTAAGGCATAATACTGTTTTGGTCTGATGTATGTAGTGGATAATTTTACAAACATGCCCTTATCCATACATATGAATGCAATTCTTATATTTGCCAGCAGACTGTCTCTCTCTCTCATTTTTAATATTTGTCCCTGTTCGTACATAGACTTGGAACAATATCATCCCTGAGATCTCATTCACTTGCAGATTCATGTAATTTATTTCCTCTTGGGTAATAATCACACCAAGGCCTTATTTTGCTTTGTTACATCCATATCACCTTGCAGTTACTTGAATTGAAATGTCATCTATTTATCTGACTAACTTTGGAGTTTGTCCAGGTCTCCCTTTAGGAAGATGCAATCATGATTCTTTATCTCTTTCATGACCTCTGCATTGTCTGCAAACATGTTTAGCTAAAATTCTAATCCATCAGGCAAGTCATTACTTACATACACCAAGAACAGCAGTGGGCTCAAGGTAGAGCCTTGCAGCATGCCACTTGCAAGCCCAGCCCATTCCAAGGATGTACCTCTTACCTGTATTCTTTGCCCCTTTCCAGTAAGGTAGTCTTCTGTCTAGTGTAGGAACTCCCCCCCCCCCTTTCATAATTTCCGTTTGAAGGTTAATCATCCTCTGATGAGGAACCATTTCAAAGGTTAGGTTAGATTAGGTTTTTCTGGCAATCCAAGAGCATACAGTGTACCTGGCCACTCTGATCTAAATGGAGCACACCCTGCCATAGAAGTCTAGAAGATTGGTTATGCAAGCATTCCTTTCCATAAGACTATGTTTTCTACCAGTTAGAAAGTTTTTTCTTTACAATTAGTCATTCATTTTCTTTCTGATTACCTTTTCCGACATTTTACAAACGACATATGTTTGTAAGACTGGCCTTTAGATAGGTGTAGTTTCTTAATTTCCTTTCTTGAATGTCACAACATTTGCCCTCTTCCACATATTTTGAACAAGCCTTTTAATAATTACTTATAGAGCAACATTTCAAGTGGTATAGCAAGTACCTCTGCACATGAATTCAGCACATATGGCCGCACTTTACCAGGACCATAGACTTTACATGGATCAAGTTGTTTTAATGGCTTGATTGTTATTTCAGTTGATTTATATACTTTCCTAAGATGTAAACCCTCCCACTATGGGAATGCTGGTACATTAATGTCTTCCACAGTGAAAACGTTTTTGAACTTCTCAGTTAACTCACATATTTCTTCTTCATCCCCAGGAATTCCTCCATCTAAGTTCCTTAGCTTGATTACTGTAGCTGCACTTTCACTGAGAGTTTGTCTTGACGAAAAGTATATTTTTTGGCGTGTGTTTTGCTTTTTCCTAAATGCCTCCCCCCCCCCTTTTTTTTTTAATAATCTCCGCTTCTTCCCCATATATTAGAGTACTTATTCCTTGCTTTCCTGTATCATTCATTTTTTTATATCTCTTCTATAGTACACCCCTGAGCTCTCTTGCTTTGAGACATTTCCAGCTGATAGATATATCTCTCTGTCTTGTATGTCTGCCATCAAGCCAATGGTTTGTTGAATGTCTTCTAATAAGGTAAAAGTTAACAGTTTGCTTGCAAATGAAAGGCGTACTTTGGTTGCCAGTAAGCCAGTGGCAACATACAGTGTCTGCAAAAAAATCCCCCAAGTCCCATATAATTTCAAAGGTGATAAACAACTGAGGATTATTGTTGTTACAAGCATATGATTCTCTCAGGGTGAAATTGTTGTACACATGGTCCCTGAGATGTGTTTCTAATGGTATGAACACCAACAAGCCACCTCTTTGTGCCTCAGGCTATCTTGTGCGATAGATGTTCATTCTTTACTCTTCCTAGCTACTACTCCACTTTGGAAATTTTGCTTCTGGGCACTGTAAGTCTTCCACCTGTGCTTGCAGATGGTTTGGCTTATACCTTTTTAAGGAGAAAACTCAGATTCTTGTCTCTAAGCAAGAAAATGTGGTAACACATATCTAGGTTTACTAAGCACTCAGAACGCATGATCATGCAGCTGCTCCTGCAATGCCTCATCAGTGCCTCACCTCACTTAGGAGATCAAGACCCTCTGGACCCAAACCATGGACTAAGAATACTTCAGGAATCTTTTCAGTTCCATGCCCAAGCATCTGCAGATGGTAATCAAGGCTAAAGGAGTGATGACAGAGTACTTAAATGTCAGTATGACATCACCTTTGGGAGGTAGACAAGGTTTTTTTTTTGTGTACATTGTGCCTAATGCCAGGCACATTGGTATTCGTAACTGTGTTAATCTCTTTACTAAACTGTGTTCATCTCTTTACTATTTGTTATTAGTCATTATGAAATCAGTCTACTTTGTATCTGCTGATTAAGTTTTTGTACTCTCTCATTGTTATTCTTTACTCTGTGCTATTAATCATTATGAATGTATTATGAAAACCACGTTGTAAATATATGTTTATGCTGTGTGCTGTCCTTGGTAAAATATTTAAAAGATGTAAACTGTTTATGTGTTTTACCAAGATAAACTCACTCAGAAACTAGGTGTATATTGTATACTTATACCAAGGCGTGGTTCTGCTGTATGTATTGACACTTTGGGTATAATGCATGTCAGATACTAATCCAAGCATATGTTACATACAATTTAGCATTCAGAGGGTATACTTTGTCTGCTGATGAATATTGGCAATCTGAGGTCAAGCGAAGGTAGTACTGTGTATGCTGTCAAGCTAAGGGTAAGAGGTATATCTGCTTTCAGGCCAAAGGTTTCCAGTATGCTTACTGTTAGGTCAAAGATTTACTGTTTTTCCACTGGATTATCAGGGATATACTATGTTGGCATACTATGAATATATTATGTATCTCCTGCAGACTAAGGGTATATTGTATGTTTTTTGGCAGGCAAAGACTGCTTAATGTGTCTTCTAACAGGCCAAGATTGTACGCTACATTGGCAAACCATGAGCTAATCTGAACAACTTACGTCATGTGAAGGATGTTTATTTGTGTGTATTAGTAAACAGTCATTCTGTCAGCTGATAGTTCTAGCATACATTTGTCAGTCATTGTTCGGTTTAGTGCCACCACCTTAATGATTGTTGAAAAACATGAAAAACCATATAAATGACATTCTTACAGTTTGTAGGATTTTGTAGAGGGGAGATGATGTATATTATCATTTAGTGACCTGAGAATAGTCCCTACACAGTAGACAGGGTGTTAAACTGACAGAAATTGTTGGTTAGGGAAAAAAGGGAAATTTTCATCATGAATCTATAAACCCAAACTTTACATATCTTCCCTCTAGAAAGCATCAGCAGGCCAAAGGTAGTCTTATCTTTGGTCAGACCAGGAACATATGTGTATTTTTTGAATGCCAAGAATATTAGGTGCTCTGAATTTCTTGTAAGGAACTTTGCAACAAAGAATGGTGCAGCTGTAAGACTCTTCTTACAAATGATTATTAAGAATATTAAATTTTTCTGTATGTGCAGTTTTAAGAAATATCATAAGCCAAAAAGATACAGACAATGATAAATTGTTGTTTTAAATTTTTCTGTATGTGCAGTTTTAAGAAATATCATAAGCCAAAAAGATACAGACAGTGATAAATTGTTGTTTATCACTAGCTTGTAGAATATTGTGTATTGATTGGACTTCCTCACTATCCATACACAGTTGAGCTATATTCACAATTAATTCATAATTTTTTGATAAATAAATCAAAACAACTCAGATATTATGGAATCCCCATTAGGGAAATGTATGGACTGTTATAGTTTGTATAAATTAGTTAAAAGGTATTAAAATGAAGCCTTGATATTTTGCAGGTTGAGTCTTGTTGGTACAAAAAAGCCTAAACGAAGGATGACAAATACATCATCACCAAGTAGTTAGAAAAAAGTGAAGGTTCAGTTAAAAAAACAATGGTTCATACCTTGAATAGTTCTGCTCATAGGAATGCATTTGAGTCTATAAATTTATGCAATTAATGGGGTGCAAAACATTTTCATGATGAATATCTCTAGTTTTCCGTTTGTCGGACAGTTGTATCTTCCTGTTTTGTTGACTTCTTTGATTATTGGATTGATAATCCTGATTTTCTTTGAGAAGAAAAAGATTACAGGAAGGGTAATGGGAATGGAGAAGAATTACTCTACGGTCAAACCTATGAGTAATGGGATATATTGTGATCACATTAGTAAGTCCAATTCCGAAAATGTTAATACATTAGATACTGAAGGTGTGAAATTGAATAGTTCTCAAGATGTTTCCTGTGAAGCACATTCTCTGGATTCTTTTGTAGAAACCAGTGGGCAGACTGAAAGTACCCTAGTTTTTGATGAACACCTAGATCCTAGAGAAGGCAATATAAAGCCTGATGAAAATTCTCAAGAGAGGACACCGTGCAGCTCAAGTAGTGAAGAAGATACTGCAAAGCCAGACATTAAGGTGCTTCGTACTAGGAAAAAGCATAGCTGTAGCGGTACTAAGGATTGTTCCAAGAAGAATGTTTCACAAGTACTCATTGTAACAGACACTGAGGATGAACAACTAAAGGTATAGTTATATCAGTTTCCTTAGAATGCTGATAGGAATTGATATTGATTTTACATTTTACAGCAGTGATATAATCTATAAATTTTGATATGTTGTTTATGAATTCACTTAGTGAACATTCAGATTTTTAATGCATTTTGTATTTCTCTATCAAGGGAACTGAATTAATGAGCAATATCACATTCCACGCTAGTTTAGAAGATTTGGCAGAGAAATTTAAGACGGGGGGCCTAACCTGCAGTACCAGATCATCTCAGGATACACACCAACTTCTTCTAAAAGCTGTGAGTATGATTAAGTCTGTTGGTATATAAAGGAATTGATTGCTACTTGAATGTACCATTTCTTGCAAATAAACCATTTCAGTAAAATTTCAAACAGTCAGCCTATCTTACACTCTTCTAGTGATTGATGTTGCCTTGATTTTACAGTTACACGACTAGAGCTGTGTGGCTGCTTTCATTGTATTAGATAGAAAAAGAGAATTTTGAAGAATGAAAAACTGTCTCTCCGAAGCAGTTTCCCCCGAGCTATGATTACCAACCTCTAACCCCCTACCAGCTGATGAGGTTAATTTTGCTCACCTTTTGCTAACATACCATTCACCATTAGTGGCTCCATCTTGCTTCAGGTGTACTCCCTTCCAACCAGCATTTACCAGACAGTGTTGACATCCTTCCATTGGCTGTCAGACCATACAGGTTGCCCTCCTCGTGATTCTTTAGGACATGGAGGATGTCACTCCAGGAGTGACAACCATCAGTTAAGAGAAAAAAATTTCAAATGAGAGAGAAGTAGGCCACGAGAGGCAACTGGAAATTTTGTTTGCAAGACAGTACCTTAAAGAGGAATAGCTTTTCTCTTCACTGTTGGTTAGTGTTGGTTAGTACTGTGGGCAGTGAGACCATAACAGCATGGAGGCATAGGTTTTGAAGAAAAGTCAGCCAAGAAAAATGATAACCACAAACTTGCCTTAAGGTTGTCCTATGGCAATTCTTTGCCTTCTAGGAGGTAAGCCCAGCACTCAAAAGATTGATCCTCAGTGTGTAAACCAAGACATTGATAGAAGTGTTGAGAAATGTTATAGTCATAGACTACTGCAAAAACTCGTGACATAATGGCTCTGGCATACAGGTCAGTTTGAACCAACAAAACCAGTCATCTAATACAGAATAAAAATGTTCCCTCAAAGGGATTAATGAGGGGGAGAAATAAGAAAAGCAATTTCGGAAAATTAGAGGAAATGGAAAACTCACCTTTTAATAAAGGCGAGGTCGTAGTTGTGAGGAATGACGTAAAGAGGTTTCAGAAGCTCCAAGAAAGAAGCTCAAAAACAACCCACCATTGAGTTGACCAACAGCCACACAGTATTCATGTGATGTGATGCAATAACTAGCTGAATAATACCTGTTCTAGCTAATGGTGGGTTCAGAAGCAACCAATTCTCAGGAGCAAAAACCAAATTAATACCATTGTAAGAGGGAAAGTGACCAACATTATAGCATAGGACAATTGGGTTAAGTTGCAAAAGGCACTCTGTGTGGGTATGTACATATGTATTTTGTCAAGTAGCTATAAGTATCCCTGGGGAAAAAATCCTAGAATCCTTTTCAGGAACTGCAAATGTACTTGTACGGTTAACAGTGGTAGTATGAAAGGTATACTTTTATGGTTTGTATTTTCTTGGAAGGTACTTTTGATGGGTATGGAAAGATGCCTTATATCTCAGTCAGCAATCATTAGCACCAGGAAAAAAAGAAATTCTAGTGTCAAAAGAGATGAGTGTGTCAAACCACAGATCAGCTGAGCAAGAGCTCAACCCAGCTGGTACGCCAAGTTAACCTGTAACCAGCCCATCCCTAGAAATTTAGTGGGGTCCCCAGGCCCAGAGTTATATCAGTTGATAGGATATATCAAAATATAGAAGGGAATATCTGGTAAATCATTCATATTTGTTCCTGTTCAAACAGTTGAATTTGGCAGACAGTGCAAACTTGGCTTACCATTTGTTTGTTGACATTTGTTTTTTTGCACACCTTTGTCTCTTCTGCACCACCACCAGTGGATTACTGATATACAAAACCCCTTTCTTAGAGCAATTAGTTCAACATCTCCCAAACTATTATCACCATTATTAATATTCCAGAAACTGTTGCTGATTAGCTAGTAATTGATGTGGGGTGTACACCAGGACAGCATCTTCTCCCATTGGGTTATATGGGTAACTTGAGATATCAGGATTCTTTTCCAGTGAAAACTGAAGTTGCTTTTGACATGAGACATATCTGCATGCAAATAAAGTGCACCTTGCAATTTAAATGTTAATGTTAGAGGCTTGAAACAACAAAGATATGGATAATAGTATTAATGAAATTTTCTGACAGTTATTTAGGGTTTAATTGTATTGTGGTTTTGTTTCTTAATCATTAATATTTTCTTGTAAGTTGTGAGAGTAAATGTGAGAGATATAAAAATGCTTAAATATGAATGTGTAGGATATCCGGTTTGGTCTTTATAAGTGATTCTTCTTAGGATATTGTACTGATTGAATATAAAAAGTATGATATGGATAGATGATTTGAATGTGCATAAAGGTCATGAAGCAAGTTTTTCTAAATCTTTAATCTGTCTGGCCATAACAGGAAACTTCTCATCTCATCATTTTCCTGGTCACATCTTATGATAGCTGTGAACAGTTACAAAATAACATACTGAAGATAAAGGACTATCATGAAACTGCAGAAGCCTTTGTATACAGTGTTGCATGTTTGACAGAGAGAAGTCATGGAGATGTCTATGAGGTGAGTTTTCTCAAATTTAACTTGGTTAATATATATGCACTATGCTCTTAAATTCTTGTTATCCCTTGCCATTACTTTTCTACAATCAACAGAGCTTGAAGGACTCATGCTAGCCAGGCAAGTCAGCTGGATCACAAAATGAAAATCAAAGTAGCCAGGCAAAGTATCCGTCATCTCTGAAACTACTCACCACAGGCTATGCAAACACAGCCTAGAAAATGTTGAATCTTCAACTCTGATATTATTCCTTCCCACTGGTGATTCAGACTGCTTACAGCTCAGGTCCTAACTGACAACCAAGTAAGTCTTGTCCAGAAGCAAAGCCAATTAAATAATGGAGGGCTCCTTTCAACTGATATTAGAATGCCACTTCATTGTCTCTCAAAAACATTTTTTTAAAGGATTGATATATATATATATATATTATTATTTTTTATTATTATACTTGATCGCTGTTTCCCGCGTCAGCGAGGTAGCGCCAGGAAACAGACGAAGAAAAAATACCC
>JAYMFT010149524.1:0-12648 GCA_038088735.1 Panulirus argus
TAAACTGTCCCAGGCTAACTTCCAAACTTGACCCCCTTGCCCTACGCCGCAATGTTGGTTCACTTTCCCTTTTCTATCGGTATTACTTTGGCTTTTGCTCCCGAGAACTGGCTGCTTGTGTGCCCCCACCACCAGTTAGGCCACGGAATACTCGGCGAGCTGCTGCGTCACATGATTACTATGTGGCCATCGGCAACTCAAGGGTGTGCCGTTTTGATAACTGCTTCTTTCCCTACACGTTGAAGCTTTGCAACTCTCTACCCTCTCAAGTCTTTCCCAATAACTATGACCTGGTTCATTTTAAAAGACACGTTTTTCACTTCCAAAATTCGTAAGTACTTTCCATAGTCTTTTCTTTTTCCCTTTCCTCGACTTCACTATATTTCAATCAAGGCCCGGCCTTGATGCGAACTTTTGTCCGTGACTGGAGCCTCCACCGGAAAAGAAAAAAATGAACAGCTGGTTTGACTGTGGTCCGACTGCCAAAACCAGTATGCGTTCGGCCCGTGAATGCATCAAGGTCAGCAACGCTAAGCGCTACACCACAGAGGTCGTCACTGCATCTAGAGCAATATGTCTCAGTAGGTGGAGTGAGAGTGGTGGGTGGGGTGGACGTGTGTGGAGGAGGGAGCCCTCACTCTGGGCAGGAGCGGTCGTCCTCAGACCATCACCACCCCACCTGTACCCGTTACCTCCCGCGCCACACTCACCCTAACTGCTGGTCTCTTAACACCGCAGCCCCGTCTCCAGGCTTCTGTTTGTGTCGGTCTGTATCCTGTAGAGAATGGAACGTGTGTGTGTGTTTAACTGTGACTCCCCCTCCCTAAGCCGGACGCATCACACATACAACGGACTCAGCCTGGGCAGCAGTGGGCACCCAACCTGACCTTCGCCATGACCCACCAGGTTTTTTATGCGGAACAAATGACGACACTGAGAACATGAACCGGCAACCCCAGCTGCCGCAGGCCATCTTCTACCCACATAATCTGTGTTTACACGGGTGGTATCATGCTTGGCATTGTTTACACAAAGTGGTCTGCAGTCAGCAGCGAGGGTACCGGCCAGTCCACCAATGACACCCCCACGACACTACACTCAAGGGATCCTCCTCATTATACAGACAGACAACCTCTCATTTTCAATCACGTGATTCCAGAGAGATGAGACCGGTTAATGACGTATAATACAACCTGGCTTTTCCCATCTGAGCTGCACTCGCTGCCTGACGTACGATCAACTCCCCCCTTCCTTGTCGCCGTACGACACCTCCCTCCTCCGATATTCAGTACAGATTTTATGTCGTGTAATAACTCGTCTTAAGGCAAGTGATGAACCTCATGGTGAGGCATACCAACCTCTCATCCCATGGCTGCCACGTCATACATTGTACGATCACAATACCTTTCGCTAGTAAATGGTAATCTATCATTCTGGTACCTCCTGAGTGGTACGAGATAATATCAAGCCATGGCATACGGTACCCCTCACCTTCTGGTGACAGACGCCTCTCATGTTCTGGTGTAAGATAATTCCTCTCTCTCCCATCCCTGCAAGTGTTGTCGGTGGCCAACCTGCCACCATCCTGGCGGATATGACGACTCCTTTGTTGTGTTCTCCCGGGGAGTTGTCATTTGTCAACCATGACTCCCAAAATCTTTGAAACCTCTCTCTCTCTCTCGCGCGCGCGCGCTAAGAGCACTCCTCTCTCTCTCTCTCTCTCTCTCTCTCTCTCTCATATATTCAGTACGTGCGTCTTGACTTCTCCATTCCTTCAACTCCGAGGAACTTGAATATTTACCCCGTTGCAAATCATGCTACCTAAGAAGGCTCGCTGGAACAGCTGATATCAATTGGAAGCTTTCAGTGACCTCAATTATTAAGATTACTGGCAAATGCTTCTGTGATTAGCATATGATTACGTGTCGTTATCATGTTGATATTAACGTCAAATGTAAGTATAAGAAACAGTAGGGCAGCTAGCACATTACCCTTGGGAGTACAACATTTAGCATTGGACGTAACGGATTTCGTGCAACCTAACTATTACTCTCCTGAGGTCTCTGTTTACAGATTACAGATGCGCCGACCTAATTAGCCACTTTTGCTCTTCGTGCGCAGTTTATGCGCTATTACCCCAAGGCCACGTCTGTCGAAGACTTCTGCAAAGCTTGTGTAAATAACATCATTACATTTCTTTCTCAACAGTTTCTCGAGTCTTATCGTAATTATGTAGTTGTGTGGTAGGGCAAGACCATGCTACTCTAGACGGTACCGCAGCTTGTATGATTCTACAAGAAATACAATGTATACAAAATTCTCAGACAGAGAATATTCTAATTTCAGTAACTCATCCAACCAAATTATTTTAAGCTTAAACATATATAAAATCTAATCCTTTACGAAGTGCCCGCACCGTTACCGTTACAATGAGTACCAAGAGAAGTAAATAAAAATACTTTCTTTCAGTAATCTCTCATCAAAGGCCACACGCACTGGCTGGGTGCATGTGGCCTTTGAATTAACTTTAAGCACCTGAAGATTTTACAAATGTTTCGCTTGATAGATTAGCTGCACGCTGAAGGACTAAAGCTCAGACAACCAACAACCCTAATCCTTATGACATCACTACAAGCTCTGTCCCAGAAATGAGTTGTAATTCTACACAGCTTGCGATTTTAATTCGCAAATTGGAGCAGAGACGCCAATTAAGTACAAGGTAATTCATTTCTTAATAGCTATCTGCCTTTCCCGCCTTCGCAAGGTAAGGTTAGGAACACACGAACAATGGACCCTCGGCACACATCCCGTCTAGCTGCCATGCGTGATGTAACAAATATATCAACACCAAAGTATATCAACCACAGCCAAGCCCACCAGACTACTCCATGGATCACATATACCTTGCTTCAGCCTATGACAGCTCGTCATCTCCCATATACCATATCGATCCATTTCTTTTCATACAAGACATAACTCTTACCCACCTGGATGTTTAGAACCTGATACCTAAAGCCTCCTTTACTTCAATATCTACATTCCTCTCTCTCTCTCTCTTTCTCTGGCCTCCACTCCAGACAGACAGATGCTTTTGTCGTCTCTTCACTCATCCTCTCCATACATCCACACCCATTCAAACACCCTGGCATGCCCCCTTCATCACAAACTACGCCCACCGACACACCTCTCACACTATTTTCCTCAAGCATTTCCTCTCCAACGCGTCCTTCGTCTTCCTTTCCTCGGGGCTCGAGGTCTAGGACTTACACAACACTACTGGGACCATTATACCTTCACACACACACACACCTTTAACCTGTGTAAATCCATAACAATCGTGTTGATGCCCTCTGTCTGCTGCCATGCATAAACTATCATGCAACTTCTCTTCTCTGCAGGATGTACAAATTAAGCCTTTCGACCTCTCTTGGCATTTGAATTATTCCATTCCATCAACTTTGCCTAAATTTCTGTAATCTTGAGTCTGTTTATTTCAATATGACGCAACAGTAGTCAACTTTCCTTCTTATATACACATTAAACATTTTCGTCATTAGTAGTCTGTCATATTGTGAAAGTTTTCATTATCATATCACTCACTATTTGGCATGACAATTTTATTCCATCAATGGGCTCTTTGAATGCCTGATTTGTATCTATAAAAGCTCGTAAGTCCTTGACACTCTCCTTGCCTGATGGTCATATGCATAAGAGACGTCGATAATTTGTCAACTATTCCATTATGTATTTGCTCAAATTTCTCTTCACCATATTCCACAACACTGTCTTCTGTCCAATTATACATTATATTCAGGTCTTTCAGTAGCCTTGTAAACTATGTTTCAGAGTCTATTGTCTTATTTAGCCTTGTGTGACCTAAAAGGTACATTTCAATCTCCTTCACTTCCTTATCTACATCAGGGATCATTACAACCAACAGCACTGATGGCCGTACCGGTACGTTCCTCGTGGTGCCCGTGACACAACGTCTTCCCTCATCGTTCCACTCGTCATCACCTGTAATGTTTCATTATCTAGTAACACTTTAACATATTTCCATCATCTCACCCTTATCAGATTGCTTTGTCACTTTGCCTATAAAACTTTACAGTTCAGTTAGTCAAATGCTTTGAAAAAATCAAGCAAAACACAGTCCATTATTCTTCCTTACACTCAAATCCCATCAGCAACTTAAGGAACATCCTTCCTCCCTGAAGATTTCATCAGATATTCCCCGGGTAACATCCCTACAGTAAACCAGGAGTAACTGGTGTGTATGCGCTTTCGTCTGGTACATTTTCATGTTGGGTTATATTTATGAAACTGTTTTTCCTCATATCTTACAGCTAGGACGCGTTTTCATCCGAGTTTCGTTCACTTACGCTAACTGGTCTATACATTCTTTGGGAGTCAGCTTAGCTCCAGCTCTATCGCCTGGTGTTCTATATACCAGACTATGTATATGTCTCATGTTACTCTGGTCGAAGCTTTGTCTTAATAACAACAAACAGGGATTATGCTATTGTCGCCTTTATCTTCTTCAGCAACGTAACTGTACTGCATCAGACCCTGAAGCCGAGTTGTCTTTAAGTCGGTCATCTGGCTCAATCATATCTCTTTCCGTTATCTACATTCCTGCGAGGACTGTCATCGTAATGGGTAGGCATTTTAACTTCCACGTTTTTTCTGGTTCTCGAGACGAACACATTTCTGTGCTGGTCAACACACGCTTGTGCTGGTACCTGAGATCTTTTCTTCCTCGTCTTCGGGATAATTTATATATGCAAATAAACCGACCGGCTTCTGTTCCGTATTTTGTACAACTCTGTCATTTCCTTTCTGTTCTCCTCTATGTACTGACGCAGCTGATTAGCTTGGGTTTAACCCTCCTTATTGTGACTCCATTATTTCTGTAAGTATTTCTTACCGTTTTCATCCAACTTACTTATTCTACATTTACGTAAGTCATACCTTCTCTTTTTCCTTCCCTTTCCTTCTAAGCACTCATTAGTTCTTCATCTCTCGGGATTCTTCGCACTGTGCATCTATTTCATTTCATTTCTCTTTGCCGTAAGTCTTTTACGCGAGTCTCACACACTCTCGCGTCAAAGCAGTCAGTGCTGACCTTCGCCCAGCAGGTGTTTAATGATTCCGTTCCCGGTTCTGGACGCTGCTTCAGCATTCCCTTCCCCCCTCGCCTTGTCATACCGAAGTACACGTCTGGGCTTCTGCACCACGGGTCGCCTGCTTCCACTACTACAGCTGCAGGTTTCTTTTCCTTGTGTTTTGATGCCTGTAATTATTGGTAACCACTGTATCGGTGGGATCAAATGTGAACCAGTTGTCCCGACCTCAAGGTCAGCGATTAGTGTGGGATCGTTCGTTCAAAAAGTATGTGTAAGGCGTTAGTAAATGAGAGAGAGAGAGAGAGAGAGAGAGAGAGAGAGAGAGAGAGAGAGAGAGAGAGACGTTCCCTGACATGCTGGCACATGCTACCAGCAGCAGCCACGGAACTCGGCAGTAACAACACGTCACAACATACCAACACCTCCCCCCCCCTGGCCACACCGTAAATGGGTTGTGACCACAATCCACAACAACCCCCGCCCACACGTCCTCACACAACGGCCAACGACAATTTTTTTCTTTTGTAATGATTGTCGAAATTAGGTCTGTTCTCAAGGTTGTGTCTGTGGGAGAGATTCATGTCGAGGTTATGGTCAGCCACAGGGGTGCATATGCTTGTGTGTTCCAGGGAGGGACGGGTCGACCTGGCCTTGCTAATGACAATGACTGGTGACGACCTGAGCGATTTGTGTGACTGGTGAGTACTGAGTAAATGTATGACTAGTGAGGACCTGACTGACCGTATGGCTGGTGAAGACCTGACTTACTGTATGACTAGTGAGGACCTGAGTGACTGTATGACTAGTGGGGACCTGTGAGCCAGTATGACTGGTGATAGATAATGCACCCGTGGGGGTGACCCTCATTGGTACTGGTGACCACATTAGGTGCCGGTCACCTGGCGGTTCCCGGCTGACCCACACCTGTTGTACACCTGCTCAGCCACCAACAGACACTCCCCTCCCCCCCTCAACACGAACTGGAAATACAACGAACACACTGGTATACGCGGATTACACTCACAACGATTTGCACTATGTGGGTCAACCAGCACCTGCGTCACGCACACAGCAGGTGCACAACACCCACTGAGAATAGCATACCGCTGAACTCTCTCCCACCACCTAACACTCTCCCAATACTAATTCCCTACCACATCTGGGCTGTAGACACAGTTCCATCAGACTGTGTGTACTGGGCAGGCGGTACGACAACCTTTCCATACAACCTGCTGCCTAAGGACACTGGCTGCCTCATACGTCTGGCTACGCCCACTGACTCGCTCATCAGTCCGGCAGCCACTTTGCTTTCCAGGTCCTGCCTGGCCGCCCTAGAAGCACAGGTCCTGGCCGCCCTGGTAGCACTGGTCCTGGCCGCTCTGGTAGCACAGGTCCTGGTCACCCTGGTAGCACAGGTCCCGGCTGCCCTGGTAGCACAGATCCCAGCTGCCGTAGTAGCACAGGTCCCGACCGCCTGGCAGCACTTCTACTTTCAACCGGACTTACTACCATATTGTGCCACATGCTCCAGACGCCACCCACTGTGTAACTACCTTTCTTTACAGTACGATGAGGGGTGGGGGGGTCCTACACCCGTGTGGGGGGAACAACTTTGAAGTTTTCATCACACAAACTTTTCAAACTTTGGCATACGTCGGCACTGAAAATTTTATCACTTCGTTCATTCTCTGCCCCATCCACTATGCCATTAGAATTGTTCCTTTCATGGCTTCCGATCACGTGTCTTGCTTAGTTACTTGTTATGGTCTCTGGATAATCCAAGTTTGCTGCTTCTGAAGACCTATTCACTCTTGACAGTAAATCACACCATTACTCAGCTTCATGACGACCAACCTTACATTGTACCTCACCTTTGCTTTGCTATCCTCTTCTTCAACTGCTTTTATGGAGACAGCACTATTTCTTAAATTGTGTTAAGGCCAGATCACCTCTCTTGGACCATGGGTAGATCTCCGTGATTTGTGTACCTATGTAACCCACTTATTCTATGCATCGCGTGTGTTGCCCCTTCTGCGAACCTTCTATATCTACTTCCATGTGCGCTGACCGAACCCTGAGAAACACATCCCACTTTTCGTCTCGTACATGTTGTCAACAGCTTGCTAAATGTTTCCCACCTGATGCATTTGATGCAAATCTAACTTTTGCCGACAAATATTCTGCTATCTGTTCCATTCTCCTCAGGCGGGGCGCTGGTGAAGGTTAAGGTACGAATTCGACCACTGAGGAACGTCCACAGACAGACTGCTGGATCGTGTTTGGTGTTGCATCATACTCGCATAATAAAGGCTTTTATCCCACCTCATAAACCTTTCATCTCCCAGGGTTGAATTTCATCAACCATGCATCAGACTAAGTTTGAAGGCTGCAGAGGTCGGTATGCAAGATGATGCAACCCTCGTCCTCGGTAAACGTATCCAGGCAATCCGGGCATGTGTCCAGTCCCCCAGGCAGGTTACCTTTACAGTAATGATCTGGAAGAGCAGGAGTCCCAGGGCCGAGCCATGCAGAACGCCAGTAGTGACCCCAACACATCTCGGGATGGTTCCTCTGACACGACTCCTCTGTTCCCTTCCGCTACGGTAATTTTTTTTTTCTTTTTTTTTTTTACGCTGAGGGCTCCAGTCACGGACAAAAGTCCACATGAAGGCCAGGCCCTAATTGAAATAGAGAAAATTAAGAAACGGGCAAAAAAAGACAGGGAAAGTATTTACGAATTTTTAAGAAAGTGAAAGACATGTCTCCTGAAATGAGCCAGGTCATAGTTATTAGGAAAGACATGAGAAGGTAGAAAGTTCCAAAGCTTCGAAATGTAGGGAAAGAAGCAGTTATCAAAACAGCACACCCTTGAGTTGCCGATGGCCACACAATAATCATGTGACGCAGCAGCTTGCCGAGTATTCCGTGATCTAGTTAGTACTGGGGATATGCAGGGAGACAGTCCTCGGGAGCAAAGCCAAAGTAATACCAAGAGGGAAAATGAGCCTACATTGCGGCGTAGGGCAAGGGGGCCAAGTTTGGAAGTTAGCCCGGGACAGTTTACATTTAAAAGTTCGACTCAACTCTGTCAAGTAGGAAACAGAGCTAGAACCTCCCCAGATGTGAGAACAGCACTTCATACAAGGACTGATCAGTCCTTTGTGTAAACGGAATAACTGTTTGGAAGAAAAGAAATTTCGACATCTAAACAGGTCTCCCAGTTTCAAAGAGGCAAACTTATCAATATCCGTAATGTGGGGTTCCTAAGATAATGTGGAAGTTACAGTGATACCAAGAATGTTCATTAAGTCAAGAGATGGAATCGCAGAATCGTCCAAGGCGAGAGGAAAATTGTGAGGAATTTTCGGTGGC
The DNA here is from genome assembly GCA_038088735.1 of Panulirus argus. Classification (NCBI taxonomy): domain Eukaryota; kingdom Metazoa; phylum Arthropoda; class Malacostraca; order Decapoda; family Palinuridae; genus Panulirus; species Panulirus argus. The sequence goes on from JAYMFT010149524.1 coordinate 8,499, forward strand.
TAACCAACAATGAAGCGAACGATCTCCAGAGATGGTCATACAGTTGACTTCTTGTGTTTCTCGCTTGTTGAGCCCACTATGCGAGTCAACATTTTACTTTGAGGTAGCTGTGTATATATCCCTCCTTAGATTTTCAAGAATTTATGTGAAAAAACTTCTTTAGAAATCTATGTAGTCTTACTAACACTGTTCAGAATTGGCGAAGTTTTCGGCAGATTTTGTGGGATTATAGATCTTGTCACTTCCCTTATATATCTTGAACGTGCTCGACACGTATTGAATTTATATCTTTTTTTTTTAGGTTTTCTTGTGTGTTGTATCGTTGATAGTCGCTGTGTGGAACGAAATGACTCTGTCAGAAATTTCTTTTTTGCACACATACACACACACACACACACACACACACAGTTCAATACATGGTACTCTACGAGTGTAAAACTCTCCTCCCCGTACCCTACAAATAGGTAATTGCAAATAGGCAATTACACTCAGCGACAAAATAGCTCAACTCTCTCTCTCTCTCTCTCTCTCAGCGGGCGGCGGGAGTTCACATCCCGACGCTCCGCTCCGCCGCACGGGCAGGCTACAGTCGGCGCTGGAAGAAGAATACAGAAACAGGAAGAAGAAGATAAACAAATAACTAGGGGTGGGCTATATCTTGTGGCTGGGCCTTCCGCTGCTGGCTCCATTACCCGCTAAAACCTCACTTAGTATTCGATATTCGACCACCATTCGACCGACGAGCGCTCGACATTCGACCACTTGGCAGTTGACTTTCGACCAACTCGTACATAACATTGAAACACCAAGTACTCTACATTCGGCTACTTAATGCTAATCATTCGAACGCTAAGCACTCGACATTCGACCTCCTAGTACTTGATATCCGAACGCCAGGTACTCGAGATCTGACCACGAAGTACTCGACATTCGACCACCTAATACTTTGATATTTGACCACTAAGTACTCGACATTCGACTTCCTTGTACTTGACATTCGATCATCTAGTACTTAACATTCCCGTAAGAACATTCGACTTCATTGAGGTGAACATTAGACCACGTAGTTCTCGACATTCGACCCTCAGTTCACGTCATTTTATAACGATCGCAAAAAGAAAAAGAAAAAAAACTTGGCTTTCGACCACCTAGCACCCGACATCCGACCACCTGGCTGGCGCTCGACATTCGACCACCTAGTACGCGACAGTCGATCCCATTGATAGGATCTCATCCCCCTTCCGTTACGCTGGCCGGAGACGCGGCGCCGATGCTGTTTTGTTTCGTCATTAATATTTATGGGAGTTTCAAGAGAGCCTTGATGGCGGCGGCGGCGGGTGAAGAGGGAAGGAAAGGTGGGGGGAGGGGGGGGATTGGATAGTGTGGGGAGAGAAGGATTTCGAAGGGGTTGGGTCGCTGTTTGATGCGAATTGTTGATTAATATGATCGGCCGAGGATATTCTCTGTTGGTGTGATTACCATTCGTGTGTTACAGGGAGAGAAGTTTACCGTAGTGTTGCCCCGTGTCTTAACCTTTTATATGTGTACCATGTCTTTACTACTATGTACACACACACACCCCAGGCTAAGCCAGATACCAATGTATCCAATAGTCCTCAAAGGGAGGCTTAGCACCTGGGTTGGGTTTTGGGCCGATTGCCACGCCTAGGATTCGAACCCATGCGGATCCCACCCTGAGTTGGCTCGTGGTGACTCATGGTCAGTAACGCTAACCACTAACACCGCTGAGGTCCATGTGTGTGTTTCTTATGGAGGGAGAGTTTAAAACTCGTGTTGTCTTTATGTATCTGTGCGTATGTAGATGAAGGATAGAGGGAATCTCTCTAGTTTTCTCCCACAGCCTCTACCGCGGCTCTCTAACACAAGTGGTTTTCCCTAACAGACTTTACCGCGGGTTTCTGCTAAGCTTTCCTTCTACGGTCTTCACTTACGGTTTTCTTCAGTGGTCTTTTCCATGGTTTTCTCCAAGCCTCTATAGGCATGCTGGTGAGCAGGGAAAATGAGTGTTCGTTAAGAAAAAAAAATAATAGGCCAGTTTATTCCTCAATTAGGCCAGTGATTACACAGATCAGGGATAATCTGGTATTAATTTTTCTTCTAATTATATTTAGCAGTGAAGCCTTGCGGACGCATAGAACGCATCTAAAGCCAGGAGTATGCGTGGCATACATAACGAAACACGATGGACGCATGATTTACATGCAACACAAAGCCACAGGGACAAATGACATGCATGCGTCGAAGACCTTTTGGCGCGAGACACGCATGCAACAAAGTCCTGTGTACGCATGACATGCATGCATCGAAGGCCCTTTGGACGCATGGCGTGCGTCAGGCTGTCGCTTGAGTCTCTCTCAATGTATCGAGATATATTTAGGATTATTGACTGCTTCCATAACGCTGGCTTGCCACCGCGAATCTAAAAGGAAATTACGACACGTATTTGGACACGCGAGACGAGTTACAAAACCGTGTTCCTTTGCTCTGTACACACACACACACACACACACACACACACACACACACACACACACACACACACACAGGGAGGTCTTAATGTAATTTGTTTCAGCGTGAATTGTAAATGAAGAAATCATAATTATTTCCGCTCAGGCGGCATATTCGGATCATTAAACCATTTTGATTCTTGGCAGAATAGATTTTAAACTCCGTTGTTAATTTATTATTTCATCAGAGGTACATTCTTTTACCATATATATATATAATATATATATCACGTTGGAGGCTCCGGTCACTGACCACAGTCGACATCAAGGCCGGGCCTATTTTCTGAAATATAGAAAGGTTAAAGGAAAGTATATACGAATTTTGGAAGAATTGAAAAACCTGACCTTTAAAATGTACCAAGTCGAAGTTGTTGGGAAAGACTTGAGAGGGTAGAGAGTTCCAAAGCTTCGAAGTGTAAGAGAAGAAACAGTTATCAGAACAGCCCACCCTTGAGTTGCCAACAGCCACACAGTAATCATTTGACTCGTCAGTTTGCCGAGTATAGTAGTGGGGACACAAAAGCAGTCAGCTGTCGGGAGCAAAAATAAGAATATCTATAAAAGAGGGAAAGTGAACCAACATTGCAGTGTAGGGCAAACGGGTCAAGTTTTGAATTTAGTCTGGGAGAGTTCATAAGTCGGACCGCTTTTGACTCAACTCTGTCAAGTTGGGATGCAGAATAGAACCACCATAGATGTGAGAGAAGTACTCCATACAAGGATGGATCAACTCTTTGTATAAACGGAACAGCTGTTCAGAAGAGAAGAAATTTCGACATCTAAATAGGACTCCAGTTTCTTAGAGGTAGATCCAGCTATTTCCGTCATGTGGGGTTTCCAAGATAGATCGGATGTTACGATATTACCAAGTATGTTTATTGTGTCAAGAGGTGGAATTACAGAACCGCCGAAGGAGAGAGGAAAGTTTTAAAGAAATTTTCTGCAGAGATGGGCAGAAACTGGGTCTTGGAGGCACTAAACTTAACCAGGTTTCGTCTACCCCACTGAGATATCCTGCCCAAGTCTGAGTTTATTAAGGAAATTGTATCAAGACGAGATGCAGATCGAGCGAGAGCAGAGGGAGCATAGTTAGAGAATGTGAGAAATACAGTGTTAAGTCGTCAGCCTATGAATGGATTTGGATATTTGTGGAGAAAGGAAATAGTTTATAAAAAGAAGAGAAAGTGTAGGAACAGGACAGAACCTTGGAGTACATCGCTGTTGATGGAGAAAGAGGGAAAGATAGTCGGATCCTTCAACAACCACGGAGACAGATCGGCCAGAGAGGAAGCTAGATATGAGGGAGCAAATGAGCGAAGGTAACCAAAATAGGGAAGCTTAGAGATGAGACCTCAGTGCCCCACCCTGTGAAAAGCTTTGGATATATTAAGAGCAATACATAGGATTTCCCCAAAATCTTTCAGGGATAATGACTAGACATTAATAAGATAGGAAAGAATATCACCAGTGGATCTCGCCTTACGAAAGTCATACTGATCAGAAAGAAGACTGTGAAATTCAAGATATCTGAGAATATGGGAATTGAGGAGGAATTCAAAGACTTTGGAAAAGGTACATGTCAAAGCAACAGGACGATAGTTAGAGGGGTCACAACAGTCACC
>JAYMFT010149535.1:0-12648 GCA_038088735.1 Panulirus argus
ATACCCTAGTCTAAGACAGATTTATAGACCAGCTTGTACGGAAAGATGTACAGCTGTGTTGACTGCGCATCGACTGCCGCGACCAGGATTCGAACCATGCAGGCTCGATCTCGGGCAGCCCTTGACTGCGTCGTGGTCAGCATCGCTAACCGCTACGCCACATAGGTCCTCGCTTGGTTCCTTCTTCTACTACTACGTTGTGGGGGTGATAATACAGGAGGGTAGGATTTCCAGTACTCCTCCCATGCTCTACTTGGTCGTCTCGTACGACGCGTTGGAGATTCGTGGGTGCTGTTGTGTCCCAGTCAGGCGGGTGTTTGGGGTCTGTGGGCTCTGGCGGACCCAGTAACGGACAGCCCTGCCTCAGGCTACGCCCGTCCTCAGCCCACAACTGTCTTCAGACCCCACCTTTCCACAGACCACATATGTCCTCAGCCCATACTTGTCCTCAATACTAAACGTGTCCTCACACACACCTGTCCTTAGCCCACACCTGTCCTTAGCTCACACCTGTCCTCCAAAGCAAACCCGTCCTCAGCCCACACCTTCCGGAACTGTAGGTGTGGAGGAGCACGTTCGTTGTCGTGGCTAAGGGGGGGGGGGGATGATGAGAGTGGTGGGGGGAGGCACTCCCCCCCTTCACGATGACCTGAGGAAAGACGGGTCAAGGAGGAAGTCATCGTACAGACTGGAGTTTAGGTGTAAGGTGTATGTTAGAAGGCTGACCTTCCTCGGCGATGACCTGAGGTGACCAGGAATGTCAAATCGAGGGGCACGTCGAAGGGGGAGGGGGGGAGGGGGGAACACACTGTGAATGGCTCGTGGATCCACCGGCCTGATGACAATCAACCGTTCTTGAAGCAGTTTGCAATACCGTCCCTTTACCACGTACTGGGACCGCCACCCGCCAGCAGTTGCTTTCTAGGGCAACAAGTGTTCTCCGCGTCACGAGCCACAACAGTCAGCCTCCGCCAGCCAGCCACCACCATCTGTGCCCCGCACTTGGCATCTCCTGACTCGTCGGTCTTGAGAATCACCGGAAGACTTGCTGGTGGATGGACCCTCAAGGCAAGTCCGTTGCGTATGTTAGTAATGCATTATGAAGTGAGGCATTATGTACAATCCTAATATTAGATGGGTAGATAGATAGATATACCGGGGAACAAAGGAGAAAGAATACGTCTCCTTTTTCTTGTGTTGTACGAGGCGACAAAAATGGGCGGGAAAGGAAGTGCCAGAAATCCTCCCTTCCATGTAATTGAATTTCTAGAACTGGGAACAAAAGAAGCTGTAATTTTGTATACTGTGAGCAGCGTTCCATATCTACAGACGTTCTGTTCTCCCCAGTATGGAATACTGCTCTCATATCTGTGGTGTCTCTCTCAGCGTCTCGATCTCACCCTGAACAGAATCAGAAACCAACCACCTTATTCATTCTCCAGCTAACGCTTCTTTTCAGTCATTCCCTTCTGTCCTCCGTGTTGTTGTTGGTCTTCCCTTATTCTACAGGTATTATTTCGGTCTCTTCTCTCATGGGCTGTCTGCGTGCGTCCCTTCCACTAAGGCATAGATAAGTCGTTCGGAACTAGTTGCTGTTTCTCATAGTTTCTCTGTGGAGACCAGCCACACGAGGATGGACAGTTATGATACCTCCCTTTTTCCCAGAATAACGAAACTGTGAAGTTTCTTCCTTCTTTCATCATCCCTCTTCTTACAACCTTTCCACCTTCAACAGTCGGGTCTGACAAACACCTAAGGAGCAAAGATTACTCTCTTGTAAGCTGTTTTTCTTTCGTCCCAGATAACCATGATCACGGTGTCTTTCTTCCCGTGCTGTGTTGGGCGATACTTAGTTGATGTACTCGCCCACCCACGCTGGATGTAGCCCACAGTGGGGGTTCCCAACCCTGGTTCCCACAGGGGGTCCGTCACCCTGGCTCCCACTGCAAGTCCCCACCCTGGGGCTATATCCCCTCTTCACCAGCCGGGAATAAACATTACGCTTAACACCCAAGCTTGAAGCTTTTATCGGCTGAGCTTCCCTAGGACGGGCAGGTACCCCGGGCTGAGCTGCCTGAAGGGCCGGCACGTGACCAAGGATCATCACAGAAATGGCCAACCTCGTCCAAACTGTCAAGTCTTTTTGTTACGTTTTGCTAACGTTCGTGAGGGGTGGGAGGGAGGGAGGTGGTACCTCCGTGTGTGTTTTCGTTAGGGGTAGAAGGGGGTGGCGCCCACCCTGGGTATGTACGTGAGGGATAGGAGGGAGGTGGTGCCTTTTGTGCATGTTCATGAAGGGTACGTGAGAGAGACAGATGGCAGAAGTGCCTGACGATGTACAACGAAGATGTCTGCTGGAGGACAGCGATGCCATGCAGTGGTCCCAGGCTAAATACACAAGGAGAGGATGACCCTGTCCACCACCAGAGGTGGAGACGCGGCAGTTAAGACTGCTAACACATCCACCACTATACATGAAGAGAGGAGAGTAAAGAAGGAGATCCCTCCCCAGACTCTCACTATGGATGGAAACTGGATAGTAGAGCACTAGGGTCCTCCACTACCCTCCACTAAAGATGGATACGGGATAGTTAAGCGGGAGACTTATACCGGACACACCATTACAGATGGAGACAGGATAGTAAAGCAGACGGCTTCTTCCCTCCCACCGATGAAGAGAGGATAGTGAAGTAGAAAACTCCTCCTCCTCTCTCACCACTATAGAGGGAAACTTAGTAGTAAAGCAGAAGGTCCACTCCATCCACCACTCCCCACCTATGAAGAGACAGCATGTAGTACAGAGAGGGTATACTGATGTGGAAATTTTTTAAGAAAGAATAAACGGAAAACGCATTTGCTCTAATTTCAACTATGGTACTTTGGGGAAGCTGTATTTATGTTTCTAATATGCATGAAAATAAAAAGTTGAAAGACGTGAATATCTTAGTTATTTTTTAAAAGATTTATTCACTTATCATCATTATTCCTAAAGTATTTGCGTGGCCGTGATTTCAATGCGTTGATAGACTTTGCCTTGACGCCCTCTAGTGGTGGTTTATACCAGAGATCTGTATCTCTTCTGCTGACAGTCTTTTGCCCACGTATGTATTACAGCTCCAGTCTTTACTCCTCACACAGTCCTTTATGTTCATTGCATCTCTGTCCAACATAAACAAATTGTTTTGAGATATGGTCGAATTTTATAAAGTACTTTCAAAGCTTCATAGGTTTGATGCTTCTCCTAGAGAAAATATTTTCAAATCTTTGACTTTTTCTTCATTAGGGGTTATTCCTGGTGGGCAACAATGACTTTTGTTGCTCTGGAGTGTAATAACCAGAACTAGAGGGCGTATTGTAAATGAAATCTGACGAGGGAGTTGTAAATTGCAGATATTTTGTCTTTCGCCGTGCCGTTTCCATTAGCAGCTATGAAAAGTAATATTCTTTTTGCTTTACTAGATATGCAGACATTTGTTGCTTTGCTTATTCCGCTGATCATCATTCTCAGGACTTTTTTCTTTTTAAAGATAAGGATAATGATTTACAGAATAGTTTATATTCGTTTGTAATATTTTCATTACCTAAAGTGGGAAGGGAGGTGGTACGTATGGGGCAGCTGTGAGCAATATAAATCAGGCTAAGATTGTGATTACCTGTTTGTATTGTTTGGGGAGGGAGTTTTACACTTGTGGGGCCCCATTGTGTGTTTGTGTGTGTGATTACTATTTGTGTGTTACGGGGAGAGAATTTTACACTCGTGTTGCCTCGTCTCTCAACCTGGTATATATATATGTACCATGTCTTTTCTCTTTTGAATATACACACACACACACACACACACACACACACACACACACACACATACACACACACACACACTGGGGCCCCACAAGTGTAAGCCAGGTACCCATATGTGTTCTTTGTTCCCTTCGCCAAGATAATCTTTTATCTATCGAAGTGATCTCCTCGTATTTCTGTGTGTGTGTGTGTGTGTGTGTGTCTGTGTATGAGCTATACACTGAAAAGGGAACGCTGGTGTAGAAATTTATATGGGATAGACGCAGATAAAGAAAATAAAATCACTGTTGACCTTCGGTATGCAATAAATATAAATCATTGTAGCCATATGTGCAGGGTGACAGCTGGCTCCATTATGGCCATCACGCGCGACAGGTCGGGTCGGTGGCTGGCGGAAGTGAGCGCTAACAGAACTATCACCCAGGTCTGGTCGGTGGTTGCTGGGAGGGGATTCTAAGCGAACCAATAACCCAGGCCTGGTCGGTGGCTGGCGGAAGTGTACGCTAACAGAAACATCACCCAAGAATCTGTAGCGTTCACGTCCTACCACAGATTACAGCGCAGACTTTCCCCTGACACGCGTTCTGATGGATAAATACATACGGGGGGTTATGTCTGTGTTTATTTACGCTCGTCATAGATAACGTAAGATGTGCCAAGATATGTCAATCTACCACTGTAGACAACTTTCCATCTTGATAATGCAGAATAAAGGTACATATTTTACCCGAATTAACATTTTCCTGACCTACAATTTCATTCCTTTAAGACCCACAAATGATTTTCTTGACTGTACTCTTGTTGTATTGATCAGTGGATATCATTTATTGAGACACTACTGCTCCCTTAAGTCAAGTCTGTCCCTCTCCTGCCAATTTAAAGGTGTTCACAGTAGCTATTCAGAGCCCCATCTTTAGGGAAGCAGACTTTGCGAGGTTGACTGTGTGGGGTTCCCAGGACAGAGTGGCGGATGTGGTTATGACCAACATGTTGAGGTCATACAGGGTCGAACTGTGGTGTTTTGGAACGGAACAGAAGGAAACGAGACATCGGGAGAAATCAGGTTTTAACACTAATAAATCTAACTAGGTTACTGCCCTCCATATTCTGAGATGCTAAACTTGGCCGAATTGAGTGAGGATATATGTTAAGTAGGAGGAAGAGAGAGTATTATAGAGAGGAGAGGAGGGAAAGTGAAAGGAAATACATGAAGTGGAAACATCAGCATAAGAGTCGCTCAGTAGCTTTAGGAGGAGAGGAGAGATTATTTACTGAGACAAGGAAGAGTAGATGATGGAACGGGACCCCGAGGAACGCCATTGTGATTACTCCTTATGTTTACTGTGTGTGTTTTGTGTGTGTGTGTGTGTGTGTGTGTGTGTGTGTGTGTGTGTGTTGGCGTATTATTTTGTGCGTTTGTCGATGTTCACGTGTTTGTACATCACATACAGGTGGCGTTCATCCACCCATACGCAGACACATACACACACACACACACACACACACACACACACACACACAAATCACTCCCTATAATATTACTCTTCATAAGCAACAACAAACACAAAACTCATTCTGCTAAAAGTTCGGTATACTTTCTATGAAATGAGTTAGGGGAGGGAGGGGAGGCCTGTGACACATTACTCACAATTACACCTGTCTGTGTCCGTTGGTGACTCACTGACCCATCACGACCTCCTGCCGGGGGGAGGGAGGGATACTCTCTCTCTCTCTCTTTCTCTCTCTCTCTCTCTCTCCCTCCCTTAGTCTGATCATACACCGTACGCGCGCAAGTGTAAACAAACAGCATGGGGGCATCACAACACATACATCTCTCTTTCTTTCTCTCTCTCTCTCTCTCTCTCTCTCTCTCTCTCTCTGTTCTCTCCTTCGAAAGGCCTGTAATCCCGCTAAGTGTACATAAAGAAAGTCTCTTCATTTACAAAGTGGATATTTCGCTAAGGAAATGAGGCCTGCGTTTCATTCAGGAATGTAATGTCGGGGAGATGATCACACACCGCTGCCATTGGCTCTAGGGACAGAGCAAAAAAAAAAAAAAGGGAGGAAATGCCGCTCCATTTAGATAAATTAATGCCATATTGATCTTCCCAATCCTCATTTCCAGGACTGGCGAGTGAGAGCGTGACAGACTGGACGAAGTCAGAGCTCGTACAGACAGATATACGAACAGTCCCACGCCTGCCACTGTCAGCCTCACGAACAACCCATGAACAAGGGCACAGCTCAAAGCTAATAAACAGCTTAGTCTTCTCTCTAGTTAAGCTATGTGGTATGTCACCAACCACATTACCGTAACTCGTTCACCATCTAACTGTTCGTCATTCGATGATGAAATGTTCTTTATATACTAACTGCTTCAGTACACTATCAACGTCCACGAGATGCCTCAGTAGAACAGTAAAGAACAAACACAGTTTTGTAAGCAACGCTAATTGAGAAATCATTGGGAGGAATCGTATGTTTTGTTACTACACAAACCCATACTTGTAGTGGGGTAAAGAGAAAGAAATTATGAGATCAATCCAGGGCAAATTGTTGCTACGATGGAAACGAAATTCTTTACGTTATAGTTTTTTTTCTTACTTTATCGCCGTTTCTCGTATTAGTGAAGTAGCGTCAGGAACGGACGAAGAATGGGTGCATCCGCTCACATCCATTCTCTATGTGTCATCCTCCTAGATGACGATCTCTCTTTCCACACATTCTTCAGTGCTCCCAGAACCTTCACCCCTCACCCATCCTAAGACTCACTTTCGCTTCCATGGGTCCATTTGCTGCCATGTCCACTCCCAGGAATTTGAAACACTTCACTTCCAAATTTTCTCCATTCAAACTTACACCGCAATTAACCTGTCCCTCAACTTAAGATCTTTCTTCTCACAGTCAGATGCATTAGCACCAATGATCACCCATATCTCGTCAGCCACTTTCATTTCTACCCACATCAATCTAGAATTCACTTCTTACACTCTTTCACACACTCCCACAACTTCTGTTTTGGGAATAGTGCTACCCCTTCCTTAGCTCTTGTAATTTTGCCGACATCCTCGCTTTACTCCGAGGGCATTTCCAAAACATTCCTCTCTTTTACCCTTGAGCTTCGTTTCACACAGAGCTAGAACATCCTGGTTTCTTTCCTCAAACATACTACCTATCTCTCCTTTCTTCTCATCTTGGTTACATCCACACACATTCAGACACCCCAGCCTGGGCCTTCGAGGAGGGTGAGCACTCCTTACTTGGCTCCTTCTTCTGTTCCCTCTTTAAGAAATTGAATTACAAGAAGGGGAGGGTTTCCAGCCCCTCGCTCCCGCCCCTTTTAGTCGCCTTCCACGACACGCAGGGAATACGGAGATAGAATTCTTTCTCTCCTACCCAAACAAAATTCTTTGTTATAGGAGTTTGTTGTGTGTAATTCGTAAGTGGGAGATTCTTTCTTTCCCTTTGCTTTCTCGAAATTGGATATATACTGTTGGAGATTATATAAGGTGTCTCATCACGATTTCAGTACTTTTTACTGAAACTTACGAAGATTTCTGAAGGCAACTTGGATTCCTTATGTGTTTTGGAGAATACTGTGACGTTTTGACAGTTCTTAGAGAATCCTTTGGCCTAATGACAGAATCATTTGGTCTGCTGACTGAGAGTCATTTGACCTACTAACTGAAATCCTTTGGCCTACTGACTGCGAATCATTTGGTCTACTGGCTAAGAATCTTTTGGACTCCTGACTTGGCATCATTTCGCCCACGGGCTGAGAATCATTTGGCCTACTGACTGAGAATCTCCTCACGTACTACGAGCGAATCCTGATCATTATCAGACCATAACACACCCGGGGACTGAGCACTTCCACTTGTGCTCAATATCCTTGTGTCACCCGGCGGTCAGCTGCACAGTATCCATGTCCAAGCCTTCGGTCAGCTGCACAAGCCGTCAAAGCCAAAGCACTCTCCGAGTTCTGGTCCAACAAACCGACGATATTGCAGCTGATTATGAGAGAAAATAAGAGAGAGAGAGAGAGGGAGAGAGAGAGAGAGAGAGAGAGAGAGAGAGAGAGAGGGAGAGGGAGAGAGAAGGTTTAATCGTTGTTATACTGTACATCGGTATTAGTTTCCAGGAAGGTAATTATCGCGGACCTTACACTGAGTCCATTAGTGCTAATGAGGTTAGTCTGCCTCAGTATGTTTCTGAATACGAAGGACGTAGGGCGGTAATCTGATCACGTGTTACGTCTGTACGTTCTATGGAGCGAGTTGTGTGTGTGTGTGTGTCCTGCCTTCGGTAAGAATGGTATAATTAAACCTCTTGAACACGACAATTCTATTGTCGTGTTTAAGTGCGACGGTACGATCCGACAGCATGACGGTTACGACCTTTGAGTACCACAGTACGGTTATATATATATATATATATATATATATATATATAATTGTGTGTTTGTGTGTGTGTCTAGGTAGGAAAGTTAGCTTTAGTCAACGGGCATTAATGGATTACATACTGATTGCTAGGCGTGCACAAGAGAGACATTTGGATGTGAATGTGCTGAGAGGGGCGGCTGGTGTGACGTGTGACTAGTGCCTTGTGTAGGCGAGGGTCAAGAGCCGTAGAAGTTTTCGGAAAAGAGGAAACGTCTCGGGCGAGAAGAGAGTGGTGAGAGTACGAAAGGATAGCGACTGTTGAGCAGACCGTCTCTCTCGCTAGTGTGTAGCAGGAGATGTTGTCTCTCTCTATACTGTATAGCAGATGTTATCTTTTCAGCTAGTATATAGGAGGAGATGATGTTCTGTCTCGTTAGTGTATAGTAGGAGATGTTGTCTTTCTTTCTATTGTATAGTAGGAAAAAGTCTCTATCTTGTTGGTGTTTAGCAGGATAGAAATTCTATCTATCTCGGTAGTTTATATCAGGATAGGCTGTCTATGTTGATGGTTGTATATTAGGATAGTTATTCTATCTCACTAATGTATAGCCTGCAAGATTGTCTTTATCGTTGGTGTTTACCAAGGTGGATTATTTGTATTGCTAGTGTATAACAAGATAGGTCTGTCTACTTCTTTGCTGTACAGCAGGATAGGTTGGCTATCTCTACAGCGTACAGCGGGATGGGTGGTCTGTCTCGTTAGGATAGAATGTCTGTTTTGACAGTGTGGGATAGGATCAGCTGCCTATCTCGCTCGTGTATAGCTAATTTTCTCAGTGCTCTTTCTCTCTCTCTCTCTCTCATCAGGGAGATACATTACCGACACTACCCACCCGGCTGTTAAGTTTCACTTCTTTGCCCCAGGTAGCTGTTTTTTCCTTCTGCCTCACCCCAATACGTGGGCTGCTGGCGCTCAGTCCACAAACACACAATCTCTCCATCTCGCACACAACGCTCAACAACACGTGACTCACACGACTCGTTCTTCGTGACTGTAGATTTACATGCGGTGAGCATCACGCGCTAGTCCTGCCTGTTGGTGAAATCTCCTCGTAGGTGCTCTTAAGTATTCTCGCTCTCTCTTTCTCCACTCTCTCATTTTGACCCTCAAATGAACTGGATCTGTTTACATTCTAAGGCAGGACCCAGCGATGTGCCAAGTTTGGCCAAAGAGTGTCTTTACACTCGCGTCTGAGACCCTCACAGAGGCATATCACTCGCACTTCGAGAGAGAAGGAAATTTAACGTTAATACCATGAAAGGGAAAAATATTGGCAAGGCGGACGTGTCTCGCTTGCCGTGGCGCGAGGAAAGTTGCTATTCATATCTAATGCTTTCACAGGAAACCCTAACGAAACGCGAGAGAAGTTTCAACACCTGGATCTTTACAACGGGCCTCAGAAGTTTCAGTCCGTCGGGACTTGGGTCGGGGAAGGGGGGGTTTGGAGGTTGGAGATTGCAGTGGTTTACGTAGAAAACGGGTCAGAGGAAAACATTTCAGATAAGGTAAATTTTTAACAATTTGGATTTATGGAAGAATTTAGAGGAGGAAAGGTGGGGTGTATAATTGTATACAAGGAGATGAACTTAAATATTTTTTTTCGATGCTTTAAAGTGTTTGCTGTATCGCTGGAAGCCATGGACACACCCTGATAATATATCTATTGTCGAAAACCCTCCGCCAAGAATTGTGTATATGATACAGAAGACCTTCGGGGTACATGACAACGGCTGATTACAGCCGCGTTAGTTGAACATCTGATGCAAATGTTTTTAGGATTTTTCGATTGGTGTTCATAACTTGACTTTGACGGGCTCTGTTGACCCCTGATTGTCAGTATTCTTAAAACCCAGATAGCCAACTGGACAAGTTTTCACAACGCCTTTATTCTCTTCTGACTAAATGTATTTGTACTGTGTAAGGAGAGGGTTTTATACTCGTGGGGCCCGATCTCTTGAACGCACAAGTCTCTTGTGTGTGCTTGTGTGTGTGTGTGTGTGTAGTGCTACACACCCACATACACACACATTTACTCTTTCACACACCCACACACAGTTTTCCAGTGACCACCTTAGCTATACCCCGCCCAAGCGATCTGCGATTGGCCAGCCCCCGCAGGGCTCCATCCTCCACCTCTCATTGGCTGGCGGAATCACCACTAAGTCTCCTTCGGAAGCCTTCGAATCCCTTCCTTAGCGAGGCGGGCCACGCAGCGAAGAAAGTCACAGGCTAATAGCGAGCGGCTCCACCAACTAAGGGGGGGCTGACAGTTTAAGCTTCGGGGGCTGCGGGAAATGAACGCTGGCCAACTTATTTGCTGGGTGTTGGTCAGCCGAGAGGGAGGAGGACGCTCGCTCGCTCTTGTAGTTGGCGCCCGGGCCTCCGAAACCCATTTACCAAAGTCTTAAACTCGCCCTCGTTCTTGCTTGTTGTGGTTCCCGCAGAGGGCTTCGCGGAGACTAGCGGCGGAGGAAAAGACATTCTTGGAGAATTCTCAACGAGGCAATGAACGCCTCCCCATTGGCGCTGAGCGAGAGACAATATAGTTATTGGTTCCTTAATGACAGATCATTCGATGGCGAACGCTCGTGGTGTGATGGATTGACTCTTCTTGTTGTTGCTGGAAAATGGGAATATTCAGCCTTTAAATGGGATAATTAACAGAGTGATTTGGAGGGGATAGAATGTCATTAACCATCTATCAGCCCTGAGACCGACCCATTGCAAGAGATCGATAACTGTGGCAAAGTATGGCGTCGATTGTTGCACTTTTCTGAGGGAGAAATTTACCTTTTTACCGACTAATTTATGTACATATCTATCTACCTATCTGTCTATCTACCACCTGTCTGTCTGTCTCTGTCTCTTTCTCTCTCCTTAGATTCTACTGGGTAGGTTATATGTTCCATACAGTCCCTCAAATCACAGTTTACTCTCAACTCGTATATATGTTCATAACTTTTACTTTTCGAATGCAGATGTGACGTTGTAACACGAAGAAAATTAGCACACGGGCCGATTGGTCAAAATTACTTGGCCCACGAGTCCTTGGGTTAAAATTGATCAGCCCATGGGCTCATGGGCTTAAGAATATTAGCCCATGGATCTATGAGTCAGAAAATGATTAGCCCACGAGTTCATAGGTCCGTCCAAGGGTCAAAAATTAGTAGCCTGCGCGTCCATAGCTTAAAGATAATTTACACGTACGTCCATAGGTCAAAAATAATTAGCCCACAGGTAGTTGGGTCAAAACTAATTAGCCTGCTACGTATGTATGAAATAATGGCACGTTGGTTGACTGATTCAGTTAATGATGTTATCATTTATGTTGGTTATGGCATTTGCTGTATGAGGGATAAAGTGCGTTTATTTTTCTTTTTTGGTAGATATGGACGTGCTCTTGTCTGCAGACATGAGGAATGAGTGAGTGAAGTGCGTTCGTCGGTGAATATCGGTGAGTAGGATGTTTTTTGGTCGGTAAACATGAGTAAGGTGCGTTGGTTGGTGAACATGAGGAGTGGGGAGCGTTACTTGTGCGAATGGGGAAGTTATATGAAGAATGAGACATGCATGCCAGAAGGATTCTCATGAGATGAGAAAGAGGTAGGAGAAAACAAGACACAAACTCGAGGAATGATCTTTGAATTCTTGCACACAACGGTCTATAAACTCCGGCTGTATTATAATTCACTGTATAGCCTCCGGCTCTATTAGAACGCTACAATTTAAAAGCATAGCATTATAGCTCGAAAGGTATAAGTGCATAGCATTAGAACTCTATAAGAGCTGTAAGAGAATAGCATTATCATAAGTGAGCAGCTCAGGAGGTCAAGAAATGTTACCACCACTTGTAACTCGATGACAGACGACCTATTGGTATGTCTTCGTCTCTCGTCTCTCCCAGTTGATGAGTACATACTTGTGCTTCCCAGAGAGTGCTGGATGTGCAGAGACAGAGACAGAGAGAGAGGGAGAGTTCTACGAGTACTTACTGCGAGAGTTCTCTTGCCATGATAGCAAAGCTCACCTCATATATTTACTAGTTCTTCGGATTCCCTTATTTTTATTCTCTCTCTCTCTCTCTCTCTCCGCCGCTACGCACATTGCGTAGGTGTCAGTCATAGAAGCGTGTGGGACTTTCTTGGCCATATTCCCAGACTTCTCTTATATGTTTCTGTGCTTATTCCATGCAGAGGGTTTTCATTTTTCTTGCTGACGGATTCTTTTGTCTATTATTAAGTTGATTGTCTCACGAAGAGTCAATACCCTTTTTAATCACTCTCTTTCACCTCTTGATCCCGAGAGAGAGAGAGAGAGAGAGAGAGAGAGAGAGAGAGAGAGAGACAGAGAGAGACAGAGAGAGAGGTTCCTCTTATCAGTGTGCTGACCAATGAGTCTGGTCACACG
>JAYMFT010149546.1:0-26700 GCA_038088735.1 Panulirus argus
TCCCTTTCCACATCCAGGCCCCACAGACCTTTCCGTGGTTTACCCCAGACGCTTCATATGCCCTGGTTCAGCCCATTATGCAAATCTTCAATCATTTTTTTTAACCCCAGGCAGAAATGGATCCCACTTACACCTTCTAATCACCTTGAATGGACAGTCTCTTCCACTGAACAAAACACTAACCACTGTAGGTGACACATATGATAAATGCATGGCATTCACTCCCTGCACCAATAAAATCACCAGCTGGCATCAAATCTGGACAAGGAAAAGAATCCTTTAACATCCTCTACAAACAATTCATCCACTACACTTTAAACTATGCCTCATTAGTAAGACCTTCCCATGTTAGTGAGGTAGCACTAGGAACAGATGATTTAACACTGCTTTCACTAACTTTTGTTCTTTTGTTGTCATGTGTAATGCAAAAACCACTGCTCTGTATCTACAACCAGATCCCTCTCCATGGTTTATTCCAGCCACTTCACATGGCCTGGTTCAGTCCACTGACAGCTCATCAACCCCTGTACTCTGCATCATTCCAATTCAATATCCCTTGCATGCTCCTCACCCTCCAGCATGTTCAGGCCCCACACACCCAAAATCTTTTACATTTCACTCCATCCTTCCCATCTCCAATTTGGTCTCCCCCTTCTTGCTCCTTCCATGAGCTCATACTATATGTTTTACTGCACATATGAATGAAATAGACATAAATTGTATTCAATGATAATATGAATGCATGAAAAGAACTTAATATACCTTGAATTCCTGATTTCTTGTAAATCTAAGAAATCTCTAATACAATAAAGAAATGTGAAGTAAAAACAGGTTATGCTGGAATGAATTACAAGAAACCGACACTCTTATGGTTTCCCAAAATTATTCAATGAGAGAAATATAGCTGTTTTTATTCTGAAATTCTAATATATTTTCCTGTCCATAATGCCTTGACTTATGGTAATTAAGTGTTTCTACCTGAGCTTTATACAACCTGAAATCACCTTTCAAACATGAATATCCACTATTTGCTGAACACATAAGCCATGCATATACATTGGATGAGTAGAGAAAACAATACATGTATGATACAGGATAGATGGTATAGTTAAAGGATTTTTACATATTTCATAGACTCTGTCATGACAGTCACCACAGTCTAATAAGAGATGATTTATTAAAGGATGCCTTTCATAACAAAACCATGTGTTTTTTTTCACCTAAAATAAAACTTTCTGACATCATAGCATTATTCAATAATATGATGCCATTACAGAGAGATCAGAAAGACACTATTTTTGCATTTACATTTATATCTAATGTCCAGAGTGCAGCATAAAAGCAGCCTACTGCTTTAGTTCAGAGTTATGCTTGGTAATATGCTTCAGTTCTTGCAGGAGAGCGCGGACTTCATCCATAGAATCACCATGATTCTGCCGATCTTCTTTCTCTATATGCTGAAGACGATGGGCTCTGTGACATGATATTTCATTGTGTAATATCAAGTTTATCAATATCATTTGGCTTATGTATCTATACTCTATATAATATTTCATGTATTCAAGGCAAAGCGACTCATTTGAAACAATGGGAACATTTGCATCACCAGATACAGGCAGAAACCTTAAAGAATTCTTTAGGAACAAGCCCTGACAACATATCAAACCATCACAAAAAAAGGGCCCTATTGCAGCCCAAGCTCTTGCAGATGTGTTTCACTTCTGTTTACAAAACAAATCCTTAACATTTTGGAAATTTGCCAACTTAATACAGTAGTACAGTACCGGTCCTAAAACCCTCGAAAACACCTAACTCCACTTCCTTCTACTGCAATATAATATCTCTTATCCAAACTCTTGGACATAATGATTCACAACCATTTAAGGGTTAAAAAAAAAGAAAAAATATATGAAGGATTAACCCCTTCTCTGAACAAAGAAAAAAATATGTGTAGGATTAACCCTTTCTATATACAATAACTTCCAGTCCTGTGCACAAATGTAAGCAGGAAACAGCATCATATGATACGTGGATTAGTAGGAACCTATCTCTGTTAGGGTCATAGGATGTGTGAAGCCCTGAAGGAGTTACAACTTTTCCTCGTTTTTTTGTAGACCTAACTTTTGAAAGCACAAACGTAATAGAAAGAGGGACCAATGAAAGAAGGAAAAGAATGCATAGTATCATTTTACAAGGAAAGAAGGAGCATCAAGATGGCCAATTCCAGCATGGCTGGTCTTCACAAAGAAACTGAAGGAAGAAGTAACCAAACATGTGCTGTGGGTTACAAGTTTTACTGGCTGGGACACATCCAGGCAGTAGGTGAAATAATACAGAGCAGGGGAAGCAAAATCATTGTGAATAGAAAAGGATGAGTTTAAGAGATATAACAGTAGGAAAATCGATAAGATGAAAGGTTTTTGATTCCACTCTGGCTAAAGAAGAGGTGGAGAATGAGCTACAGCCTAAATCTGAGAGCAGTATTCCATCCTGGAACAAATAAGACCCCTATACAACACTTTTAGCTTTACAGAGCAGATCTTATGGTGTTCATTATGTGGAGCTTCTAAGAAAGAGTTGAAGCTATAGTCAATATTATAATGTTTATTCCATTGCAGAATTGAACTGTAATGGTGTAAAATTTGGTGTTAGAAAATAAGTGTGATTTGGAAAGGAATATTGGCCAGAAATTGAATTTTTGCACTGATGAGATTTATCAGGTTACTGCTTCTCCATTCACAAATGCTGTTGAAGTCCAAATTAACAGAGGAAATATGTTCAGTGTGAGAAAAAGGATTACTGGGAGCTCTTGTTTATCAACAGTTTGTATAGCGATATTCTGCACTGAGATAATTAAGAATTATGGTGCAAACTTATATAATAGTATGTGACCCTCTGCATTTGGAACAGATTTGAAAAAAATTAATGAAGTTGGAGGCAGAAAAACTCCAACAGGAGAGGGCAGAACCCCTCCCTAAACTACACCAATTTACAACCAAGGGCTGAATAGAAATGTAATGCTATATAGACATGATTGTGGCCCTTACTCATGATAAAATCCCAAATATGAACATGCCTTAGTGTTCTCTAGAGGGATTACAAATCTTTGATGTGGTTATAGGGAGATTCAGAGAGAGAAAGGCATGCCACACAGCCAAAATTGGAAAGCTTTTTCAAAAGGCTTAGGAAAATTTCCCTCCTCCACCCCTAACTGAAAGAGATGAATCATATAATTCTGGGGGTAATGAACACAATCTTAGTGCCCCTTCCTTTGCCTTTTGTTAACCCTCACTCCACTCCATCCCACTCTACCACCATTTAAAGCCCTCATAAGCACATTTTCTGATAAGTTTCAATAAATATCATCATAACCAACTGTTGCTATAAATAAAGGATTTTGGCTGCTCATATGATGACAATCTGCATAGCAACAGGTTTTCTGTTAATGTAACCCTGTCACTATACAGGGTATCCCATAATTGAAGCGAAGACAGGAAGGAAAATGTGATGCTGTCTCCACCCTTTCCCTCTATCTTTTTTTTTTTTTGTAGTCCCTGTGATCCTATGCCTCAGACAAGTTCCAAGTGAAAAACAGTTTACAGGTGCTGTAACTGGCTTTACTGCCTCAACTTATTGAAGAGCCTAACTTCTGGATAACCACTGCTATATAACTGAAGTGTGGGTCTTGACAGGGGCAAATCCAAAGCTTTGGTGCCAGAAGCTGGTCATACTGTTCCCTTAGAGGTGGCATTTATTGGTAGTGTGCAAAAGCAATGTGTGGCTGAAATGACAGATTCAGGTGACTATAGCTTATTACTAGAGAATACTCTGTGATCAACCATTCCATTAGGTGGTTTAGCTTTGAGTTTTAGACTGTTTTCCATCACAGCAAGATCAAAAGATTCATCCTTATACACATTCAGTAACAAATATCCCTTCTGTGATCACAGTACTCAGTCCACATCATGTGTCACAACTTTTTTTCTGCTTGTGAAATCTGCCACAGCAACTGATTGGAGATAGTTTAAAAATTTGAAAATTTCTTAACATATATAAGTTTGAATTATGAGTTACAAATTCTGGGATTTTCTATTCTATTAATCTCAATTCATATGAAAATACTATGGCAACAGAGGGATAACCAGTCATAAAATGCCAACAATATCTAACATTTGGAATCATGGAAAAACTACAGAGCAAAATGAGTCTAAACTTAAATACCTGAGGCATTCTGCTGTATCATCATCCAGTTTGCTGGAGTATTCCTTGCTCTTCCCAGATAAAAGTCTTTGTTTCTTGACTGGATTGTTAATCAGGGCAAACAGGACAGGTTGGTTCTTGGTTCCTGAGAGTAGTTGAAGTCGGTCAACATACGACTGCAAGCCAGGACATTTCAGGAACATGGATTCAATTTGATAGACCAACTCTAGTCTTGAGGTTAGGGAGTACAGTACTGCATCTTCAACCACTTCCTGAAAAACATAATAAAAGTTTCCTTGCTTACTGCAGTTCAGTAGAATTTTTGAATAATGTAAATAAAAAGCCTAAAATATGTTTATGCATCACCTAAGGAACTAATACCTGGTTTCATGCACCAAAACTACTGACACACTCACTCAGTTGCTCCCAAAACACTTGCCTCTCAAGATCTTTCTTCTCATGATCAGAGGCATAAACACCAATAATTACCCATCTTTCACCATCCACTTTCAGTTTTACCCATATTAACCTGGAATTTACTTCCTTACACTCTATCACATACTCCCACAACTCTTGCTTCAGGAGTAGTGCTACTCCTTCCTTAGCTCTTGTCCTCTCACCAACCCATGATTTCACTCCCAAGACTTTTCCAAACCATTCTTCCCCTTTACCCTTGAGCTTCGTTTCACTCAGAGCCAGAACATTCAGGTTTTTTTTCCTCAAACATACCACCTGTCTCTCCTTTCTTCTCATCTTGGTTACATCCACACACATTCAGACACCCCAGTCTGACCCTTTGAGGAGGATGAGCACCCCCTGCTTAACTCCTTCTTCTGTTTCCCCTTTTAGAAATTGAAATACAAGAAGGGGAGGGTTTCCAGCCCCAGCTGCCATCCCCTTTAGTTGCCTTCTACAACACGCAGTGGAATATATGGGAAGTATTCTTTCTACCCTATCCCCAGGGATAGGCAGAACTTTACCCACATCAGTAATTATTACAGCTGTAGTAATATGCGGTTGGTGACATCAATGAGTAATTGGTAAAACTGTATATCAGCAGAGATTTAAGATGATGGTAGGAACTAATAAAACATCATATGGTGTATTGGAGCAGTGGAAGGATTAAAACTATGAAAACCATCAAAAATCAATCCCTAAAGTCTGAGTTGCAGTTCTGTTTGTCTGATACTGATTTAATGCTTTTGTAATTATCTCTTCCTACAGCAACCACTACTGCTTCTGGCATCTGCTTCTAGCTTGATAAATTTTCTGAAACTGAAATTTATTTGCTCAGAATACTATCAAAGACAAGGTACATCTCCAAAGTTTCTTGACTCCCAAGTTTATTTTTGTGGTGATGATGTAGTACCATTTTGTGGTTCTACCTATCTTTCTATATCTTTGACTCCTGTTCCGTCTAGGAACTCCTTTCAAGGGGATGGTCACAGCGAATGAGTCTCCACTTATCCCAGTTCTTACATGCCTCCCTCACATAGACCATTCCACGCATTCTTCCACCATTTCTCTTCGTCCAATATTCTTCCACCCTGTTTCCCCTGTCACACCTGGTTTTCCTCTCACATCAGCCCCTTTAATTGTACTATCATACACTCTCCTTGTAAACATCTTAGTCTTGTATTCCTTCCACATGCCCAAATCACCTAAAAATATTAAGTTCCACAATTCAGTCCCTTTATATTGCCTGCCATACCATGCCTTTCATACACCCTTTCACTTCTTTCTTCATTCCATTTAGTCATACCACATGCTCCCATCAAATAGCTTATTTCCACAGCCTGGATTCTTGACCTCAGTGACACATTCCATGTCCATGTTTTGGCTGCATTAGGAGGATTGTGCTATCTCTTAATCCTGTCTTCACTTCCATACTTACACCTCCACCCTTCATTATTCTATTAAGGGACCCAGTGACTCTTCTACCCTGTACTGCTCTGTCCCTTATCTTTGCAGTTCTATCCAACAACAAGTGATTCAAGAAGCATCTGGTGAGTTCACCTGATACCCTATATCTTAGCGTGTATTGTTGTAATGCATCCCTCTACTATAGTTTATGTCATCTAGGAAACGATTGACACAGAGTATGTATGCCTTGCAGATAATTCTAGTGCCAAATTAAAATATAGCCATTCTTACTTGAGTGATAATCTGACAAAAAAAAAAATTAGAATCAATGGGAAGGGGTTTCCATGTTATTTTTTAATTTAGTTTTATTTGAATATTTGTGGATTTATATGAATTTTGGACACACAGGAACTTTTCTTTATTATCTCATGTGAGGTTCTGTTATTTATTAGAATTTTTTCCTTGTCAGGTTCTCAGATTTTCAGCTAAACTGGACTCTCCCCTTGAAGAGGAAGGTGATCGAAACTTTATCCTCACATACTACATGATTGATGCTACAATGGAACTGATTGAAAAAGTAAGTTAGCTCACATGAAATAGCTTCATGCTCATTTAATACAGAATCATCATGGATGTTTAGGATTAGGTACTGAATAGGCTTTATCATTGTTGGTTCAAAACCTAAAATGATGTTGATGATATTACTGTGGGTTGTACCTCTCTAATCCAGTGCTATGAGGTCCGGTAACTCCCATGGTCTGGCACGTTTTGAATCTGCTGCCATTAGTTTGTGGATCTGTCACCAGGGTGGCGCTGTTAGCAAGTTAGCAGTGGTGAGGCACCAAAATCTGTTTACACTGCAATCGAGCTAATTAACAGTCCTGTTACTTTCTTATATTCAGCTGTATTTTAGCCCTTCAGGATGTCATCCAAGAGACCAAGAGGTTCAGATGGTGATAGTGCTAATAAGCATAAGCATAAATCATTATCAATGCTTGAAAAGGTGGTGTTACTGAGAAAATTAGATATAGAAACCTCTGTAAAGGCTTTGTGTGAGTACTATGAGACTGGATCGTCAGCTGTGTATGACTTAAAGAAACATAAGGAGCACATTTTTAAGTTTTTTGCTGAAAATGAAAGCCAGGAAAGTTTAAAGTTTTGGAAAATTTTGAAAGGTTCCAGGAGTACAGAATTATACACTGCATTTATAAAGTGGTTTAAGCTCCAACATAATGAAGGTGTAAGCTTTTCTGAAGAGATGCTTATCTGTGACAAAGTTTGTGGATGAATTTGCAGAGTTTATGGCAGCAGAAAACTTAGCCCCAGAATAAATGTATTATGCTGGCAAATCTGCCCTGTATTGGCGTTGTATGCCACAAAAAACCCTTGTCCAAGAATTGAGGAGTCTCCATCTGGGGGTAAGTATTCCATAGGGTAACAATTCTTGGCTGAAGCAATGCTGCAGGAACACATGAAACCAAGCTGATGGTAACTGGTAAGAGTTTTCACCTGGGGACCTTTAATGGAATGAAAATTCTTCCACTTATCTATCGTGGTACTAAAAAAGGGTGGATGACAACTAAACTTTTTCTTGAATGGTTTGAAAATTACCTCATTCATGAAGCTACAATACACTGTAAAGGAGCATCCACACTATTGGGCAGTGCCTGGTGGGCACGAGTGTTAAGTCCACCATCAGACACTTTGTGGCTACTTTGAGGGGCAAATCATTGGATTGCCCTAGCCCATAGTTGAGCCAAATTACCAGACACTGCCCAGTAGTTTGACACCGGGTCTGGAGCAACAGCGTTGCCAGCAACAAAAAGGTACCACTCTTTACACCATATAGTTTCTGCACTGTTCTTTCTCTTTTGTATGCACACAGCAATCAATATGCTACACAGCACTGCTTTTTTCCTTTCAAATTTGCTGTGCATGGTGATACTGTGCTTGTTCAACACACCCCAAAGCAGAACCTCGTTTGGAAACATTACTGGTTGTATTTTGTGCTTTAAGCTCTGTTCTACCTCTGATAACACAGCATTATGTATGAAGAATGAGCTGGCAATACTAGGGGTTGGGCATATGTTTACATAGGGGGTTCCCTTTTGGGTCAATTTCTGTTTTCTGGCATTTTCTGTGGTCTAGCAGTGGTCAGGTCCCAAGGGTGCTGGATTACAAAGGTTCATCCTGTACTGTAGATTAGTGATACTTAAGCCCATCTTTTGTGGTGAAGAATCTTGAGTCTCTAACTCCTATGCCATCCTTGAACTCCAAGAAAGAGTGATCCTAGCCTAGTTGTACCTTAAGTCTGAGGAGCAGAGATATTAGAAAAAAAATACTGTGGACAAGGCAGGTGAAAATGCAGAACTATAACGTAAATCTTACAGGAGTAAATTGTTGACTGAAGAGCAGCTAATTAGGCTGAGTCATTCAAAGGATAGAATATTTGATGATAAGATATATGAGGAACTGAACA
Source organism: Panulirus argus (assembly GCA_038088735.1). Taxonomy (NCBI): domain Eukaryota; kingdom Metazoa; phylum Arthropoda; class Malacostraca; order Decapoda; family Palinuridae; genus Panulirus; species Panulirus argus. Next base: position 8,543 of record JAYMFT010149546.1, read on the forward strand.
GTAAATTCCAAAATGTATTTGCAATGAAGGACACTAGTGAGATGGAATGGGAAGGGGGACTTAGAAAGCACTGATATTATTAGAGATGATATATGAGGGTCTTGATCCATACATGGTACATGATCCTCTTGAAGTGTATCCATATGTGCTAAAAGAGTATGCAGAAACACATGAGAAGCTACTTAAATTGTTTGAAAAAATAGTGGAGGTGGAATAGAGCAAATTTAATGCCTGTTTCTAAAAAGAGCGATTGGGAAATTGGCTTGAACTGCAGATAAGTGTGGTCTGTAAAACACTGGAAAGCTGATTAGCCAGCAAATGGAAGATCATTTCCAAAGGAGAAACTACATCAGTGAAAGACTACATTGGCACAGAGAAATAAGGTCATGCATAACAAAAATTTTACACCTCTGAAAATGTGAGCTTTGTTTTAGACAAAAGTGATGGAAAGATGGAATGTATGTTCTTGGAGTGCCAGAATGCATTTGACATCATTCCACGTATGAGGTTGGCGAAGAAAGTAGATTTTCAGGCATGCTTAAGGGCAAGACTCCTTTGATGGATCGAAAGTTATAGTTGCGGAAGGGAACAGAGGCCATGTATCAGAGGAGGCTTGGTTTTAGTAAATATTGCTTTTCTTGATCAGTGTAAAGTACTTGCCAGAAAGACTGAATCTATACCGAATATGTTTGAAGATGATGCTTAAGTCACAAAAGAATCAGGAATGACCAGACAAGTTTCAGCATTTGTCTCATAAATGTTTCATGAAGTTCATCCAAAGTAAAGACAGTAAAGAAGATGAGACACAGTGAAGTAAGGCCTCAGTATAACTAAAATTTAACAGAAAACAAGGAACATTAATCTGTGAGAAATGAACTTAGGTTCAACACTGTTCTTGATCAATTGTCTGAACACCATGTCTGGAGAAAGCTCAGGAGAACTGTTTACTGGTTAATATTAGAATTGCATTTAGATATATAGTTGAGGAAAATTTTTCATTAATGTATTTACAGCTTACAGTAGACATAGATTAGCATATGCGTCTTGGATTTGGTTACCTCACTTAAAGAAATATCAAAATATACTAGAGAAGAGCCATAGTGGGGGTTAACAAAGATAATATTATACCTGAAAAAAAGAGCTCTAAGTTACAGGAAGAGGTTATAGGTTATGTTTGCTCACAGTGTAAAACAGAAGAATAAAGGGAAACTTGATCACTACCTTCAAGTTTCAAAACTGGTTTGATGAGGTCAACACTTAATAGTTCCTTAGAAGATACAAGGAAAAAGCAACATAAGGTTATACGGAGAAATTTTTGAGAAAAGATGTGAACTTCTTAGAATTTTAGTTGTGGATGAGTAGAACAAACTAAGTAATGGAACTTTAGATGCTGACATTATACAAAGGTTTAAAATGTTGTATGATAGAAAAGAAAGTTCAAGAAATGGTGCCTAACAAATTTAAAACTTTCTACCCATGCTGTATGACTTGTAACAGGGTGAACACAAGCTTGCAAACTAGAAAATTTCTCTCCCTGTGAAAGACACCAGTTTTGCATGTTAAGAAAATGCATATACTTCTATCATGAGGCTTTTATGACTCCTTTAGAGAGTACTGAGGCACTTCCCAGAATATGTTGACTCTTTTGCATAAACTCTAAGCAGTAAAAATTCACTTCCTACTAAGCAGTTGCTTGGGGAGGTAAATAGCCAAAACAGGGTAAACCACTTTTCTAGTAGACTGATGTTCTATTGCTGCAAGTTGTTAGGCAGTCACTTTACCATGCTAAAACAGCATCCAAGTTGGAAACTTGGCAGGACTCCCACAGAAGGGCACTCCTGATGCAAAACAAGCCAGTCATATCTGTGGTACTTCATTCCAACCAATTTTGTCATCCATTCTTGTGCCAGTGAGACGAAGGAAGCAAAGAAAGGAGGCTGTATGCCATCTGCTTATGCCAGGGAATAAACCCTGGCCAATGGATTAGAACTCATTAATGTTACAGATGACACCAAATACTCACTTGGGTATCCATATCTAACATGCTAAAGCATTCTCTGACTCACTGCTATAATAGAAATGTTTTTATTTATTTTTTTACATTGAGAAGTTTAGGAGACAACCTAAGGGTTGAGTAGAGACTGGGCAGAAACTGAAGCTTCAATTACCAGATTGCACAGAGTGGATAGAAACAGAAACCTTCATCATCAGACCACCTGAAATATTCAATGCAAGGGGAGGCCTAAACAGCAATTAAGTGTTTGTCCATAGGAAAATGGGCCCCACAGAATCAGTTTCCTGCAATAAACCCTTGTTGTTCTAGGAAAAGAAAATGCTCTAACTCCTGCACTTCTATGTATGATATGGACAAGTCCCATAAGATCTTCCTTGTCCTTGAAAGAGGAAAACTGCATTTAAATGATGCTGTTCAAACAGTATACCTACATAGATTAGGACTACCTACTGTCATGAGAAACAGAAGCTCTCATAGGTATGAAGGGACACTATATATAGATGCAGATTGAATGTGATAAGGGAAGGAGAGAGAATGGATACTCAGGACTGAAGAGTAGGAGAGTGCACAATATATGTGAAGGTAAGGAAGAGATTAAAAAGGAAGAGGCAAGAAGAGTGTTGCACGAAAGAAAAAAGAAAATTGAAAAGCTGAGGATGATGATTGTGAGAGATGTGAGATGATGAGTGGAGGTGAAACACCAGTTGAACGGATTTGGCATGTGCATATAATGGCAAGGAGAAGTGGTCATTTACAAGTAGGATTAAAAAGTGTTGTGAGAATTACAGGTGGAAGAGCCTTGTCAGCATGAGTGACAAGGCACATGTTAGAATGTAAATAATTGTGTTAAAAGGATATTTGTGAAATCCTTGTAAGAGAAGAGTAATGAGGATCTCAGGATGACTTTCATTATCATTTATTTTTGAAGATACTGGGTTTCGGTTATGTAAAGTATTAGATAAGATTTATCTTGTCCCTGCCCATGAGTTCCATGTGGCTTTCTTGCCGTTTAACCAATATAGTCCCATTCACAGTTCTTTTGAGTTGATTTAGTAAACCATTGTATAACCTAAGGCTAGTATACGATTTATTATCTTGATCAATAGATGATAATTTCATGTGGTTAAAGAGATGTGTGAATGCTTTCTAATAGAATAGTTAGTTATCACTTCTCCATTAATACAACTGTCTTTCCATGTGATTAACATACATCCTTCAAACATGTTCTGTTGCAGGAAATTGCTTTTGATCAGAGATATTAAGATTTGCACTCTGATAGAATATTCAAGGTTAGGCAGAGTGTTCAAATTTTTTGTATAACTAATTCCTATCCTGCCTTAGTGAGGTGGAATCAGGAATAAACACTGACCTCATTTTCACACATTCATTTTCTAGCTATCATGTACAAGTCACTGAAACTGGAGCCTACTATCCAGAGCCAATTCCCACAGATAACTCCATTGTTTCTCTTGATTACTTCATATGCTCTGCTTCATCCCATTAAGAGCATATACCCAGCATTTAACTCCTTCCTATACCACATTAATCCAGTTCATTCTGTCCACAGTATGCCTCTCACCCTTCTGAACATTCAGGCCCTGATACCCCAAAGTTTCCTTCACCCCATTCTCACTTCTCCTCCTAGGTCTTCTGTTCTCCCTTGTTGCTCTACTTCTTGCTCATAAATCCTCTTAGTCAGTCTTTCTTCATTCATTCTGTTGATATGCCTAAACCATTTCAGCACTCCATGGTAAGCCCTATCAGTTAGATGGTGCTAACTTCTACACCTCTCTCTGATTCTGTCATTCTTTATACATTCAACTCTCATTACATCACATACAGTTTTCAGACATTTTTTACAACATATCCAATCACTTCCTTTCTTTGACATTCAAGGGCCATGAGTCATGTCCAATTGATATCAAATAAGAGCAAAGAAGATCAAGCCAGTAAAAAGGTGAAGTCCTATGTGTCTTCTCTAGAAGTAGTAAAGGCTGTTCAATACTTTCAAATACAGGGAAGGACAAAGTTGCACAATAAATCTACAGGAATGATATAAAAAATTTTGAGGCAGAAAAAAGAGGAAAAACACACACAGAGACTGATGAAAGTAGAGGGCAGAGAAGTTTATGAGCAAATTTGGAAGCAGATCAACATTAAGAGTGAGGAAAATGTAACATAGACCTGGGATGACTCAGACAAAGGTACACAGAAAATTGAGTGAAGAAGTTGAAAAAGTGATAAGCACTAGTGGAGATGAAGCAATGAAGGAAGTATATGGGCTAGTTGATGGAAGGGGTAGAAGAGTACAGAGAATACAGGACCTGTGATGTTTTAGCCCAAAGAGAGATTGTAGAAAAAGTTGGAGTTACAAAGGTTGAAACCACTACACTAAGGGATTTAGCTGAAAATGGGTGGCACCAAAATTAAAAAAGATTAGTAGAGCAGGAGGTTGATAGATATATACCCTTGATTATTTTTGGATTGGAAGATCATACACCAAGAAAGGAAGAAAGGTTAAAGAAGGAAGAAATGGATATCAAAAGATTGCTGGAGGCTATGGGAGTGCCATTAGTGACTTCTGTAATAAAGGAAAGAAAAACAGGAGATTATAACTAAGATGTGAGGGGCAACCAGCTATGGTTACATTTGACTTGGATTCATCAAGCCAGGAAGTACTTAGGAAAGCTAAGACCTTAAAGGTATGGTCGAATTCAGTGGGATATTAGTCAAGTGTGAAAGATCTAAGGAAGAGAGGGAGAAAAGTAGAGTACAGTCAGAAGACAAAAAATTGGAGATGCCATACATGGCAAGAGGATGGAATGGCCCCACTAGGAATGCAGGAAGGGCAGGAGTGTTAGGAGATGATGATATCAGACTGAAAGCAGTGAATTCAAATGTTGTTAGGTTAATAATTAGAACAGGAATTCAAGGGAAAGTGCATCTGATTTTATTGGAGCCATGGAAATTAGGTTTCCTAAAGAGGTAATCTTTCACCTGTTCTGCCCAGAGGGGTATATGATAGCAAGAAAAGAAAATGAAGGTAAAGGAGGGGAGGATTAACCCTCCTACTAAAGGAGAGCTTGAAATTTCAAGAAATAATAGAGGATGGCCCATTCAGACTATATAATGGCAGTAGTAACTGTAGGGAAGAAGAGCATGGTGGTGTTATTAGTATATAATGCTCCAAAGAACTACAGTGAACCAGAACAAATACAAAATTATAACAATTAAGGAACAATCAGGATGGTACTTGAAGCAGTGAAACATTCACTACTTAGGGATGGTTTAAGTACTGAAAATGGGGGATTTCAGTTATAAAGAGACAGACTAGGGAATTTGGATTCTCATGGTGATAGGAATCATGGAGACACAAGTTTTAGTGTGTATGCTGGAAAATTTGCTGCACCATTATATCATGGGGCATGCTAGGATGAGAGGAATTGATACACCATTATTACTAGACTTTATCTTCACTCATGCTAACATGGATATTAAGAAATGATCATGTAATGCTCAAGTTTGAATGTGTAGTACAAGTGGACATTAAAAGATCAGAGGTAGGACAGAAATAAAGAGGAGATATAATTGTGGAAACTACACAAATTGTAGTAATTTCAGTGGTAAAATAGATTGGGAAATGGAATTCAGTAGCCATGAATCAAGATGCTGTGGTGAGAGGAACTGTGAAATTTATAGTGAAGGAATAGAGACGTGGGTACCTCAAGCCCGAAATGAAGAGAGAATAGGAAGAAAAAGGAAGGAATTATTTACTTAAAGATGGCATAAAGCAAAAGAGCTTTGAGATATGCAGTTGCAAAGATATGGAAGGCACTCTAGCTTGCTAGCATTTGCAAGGTATAAGAGAGCAAGGGTTGAGTATAGCAGGATAAGAAAACAGGAACAAAGAAACTCTAAAAAGAATATTGTGGACAAAGCAGCTGAAAATCCAAAAGTATTCCATGAATTCATCAGGAGCCAGTTGTCAGTTAAGAGCAGCTAATCATGCTAAGGGATTCAAAGGGAAATATTTTAGAGGATGCTGTGAGGACGTATAAGGAACTGAATAGCAAGTTCAAAAGCATTTTCACATTGGTAGGCACTATAGCTCCAACACCGGTGCGATGGAATGGGTTGAAGGTTTTGAAAATTGTTAAGATATCTACAAAAGATATTACTGTATTGGAATACTAAAAGGACTTGACCCTTACTAGGCTCATGGTCCTGATGAAAATGCATCATATGTACTAAAGTGCTGTGCAGATAAGGTTGATAGACCACTTGAATTACTGTTCAAAATGTTCCTAGAGAGAGGCAAAGTACCAAGGAAATGGAAAAGGGCAAATATCAAAACTATGTATAAGAATGGAGACCTGGAGCTGGCATTGAACTACAGGCTGGTCTCACTAATGAGTGTGTTATGTAAAGTTCTGGAAAAGATTATCAGAAAGTATGTAGATGACTTTCTTCAGAGGAGAATTTCCTAAGGGAGAGACAGTATGGTTTTGGGGGGAGGAGGTCATGTGTAACTAACTTCTCAAAGTTTTACTAGAAAACGGGCCTAGTTCTGGGCAAAAGGGAGGGCTGGGTGGACTGTCTGTATCTGGACAGCCAAAAGGCATCTTACACTATACCACATAGGAGGCTGATTATGAAGCTTGGATCATGAGCTGGAATAAGAGGGAAACTCCATCAGTGAATAGATTATATCATTAGGAGGGAACAAAGGATGCATGTCAGAGGAGCCTTTTCCAGATGGGTTGAGGTGACCAACAGAGTGCCACAGGGTTTGGTTCTGGGGCCATTACTCTTCTTGATCTATATTAATGACTTGCCTGAAGGTATTGAATCCTACCTGAATATTTTTTGCAGATGATGCAAAGGTCATGAGGAAAGTATAAGCAAGGATTGCATCAGCTTAGAAGAGGACCTAAACAGACCCCAAAGTTGGTCTTCAATGTGGTTGATAAAATTCAACCCCAGCAAATGTAAAATGATGATGATGGGACAAAGCAAAAGACAGCCTCATTATGATTATTACCTAGCAGGAAATAGGCTTCAGGATTCTGTGTGTGTGAGAGGGTCTTAGGAGTAGACATTGTCCCTAATCTGTTGCCAGAGTCCTATTTAGGAGAACAGCCAAGGAAACAAACTATCTGCTGGCAAATATCAGAAATATTTAGTGAGCTATGCATATCCTACTTAAGACCAAAACTAGAATATGCTTCTTAGGTTTGGTCCCTGCACCTAAAGATGCCCAAAGAACTCACAGAGAAGGTCCAAAGGAGGGCAACAAAGATGTTTCCAAAATTAAGTAAGAAACATGTAGATAAGGATGAAAAGAAATACCTTTACAGTATAAAATTGGTGGATGATTGGAACAGATTGACAATTGACTGAGGACATGGTTTTATGCAGACAGCATACATAAATTCAAGAAGCTGTATTTTAGTAGAGTGTTCAAGAAATGGGGCCCCATGAGTGTTAAACCCCTTCCTCATACAGTACAAATAGGTAATTACAACCATATTAGGACTACTATGCCTTCAAACATACCCATTTCTTTCCTTACAGACAATGTCCTCTCCTTCCACATGCTTCATAGTACATCCAGGACCATAGCCCCCTTATCCACCATATACAATAAATCACATCATTCCCTTGGGGTCCATCTGCTGCCACATCCACTCCCAGGTACTTAAAGCACTTCGCTTCTTCCAGGTCCTTTTTCATTTTAACTTACACACAAACAACCCCATGTCATCCTTCTGCTGCATCTCATTACCTAACTTTTGTTTGAAGAACACATGCTTTTTACATGCCTGCACTCCTAAATTTCTTGGGCCTGTATTTGATCTGATGGCTGGCAAGTTTTAAGCTGTGAGTTAAGTAACTGTGGATTGGCTGGCCTTTGTAAGATGAATTCCTTAGAGAAAGATTAATTTCAGTAGGGACTTCTAAGCTTGCCATTTTAGTGTAACTACTTTAACTTATTGACTGTTGGTGTCTGTACACAATACGATATGTTTCTGGCATTTGACTGTGAAGGTACCATATACATTCTGGGGCTTTCAGAAATCCCAGGTACTGCAAATTGGGGTGGTGAGTTAGAAAACAATTACTGGCATTTTGCCCAAGTATGGTGTACTGCTTACACATTTGTGGTAGGTCTTGTTTCACCCCTCTGTTCACTTTGTAACTCCTCTAGATGGATATTACCACAAGCCAAGCAACTCCTCTAGATGTAGATTCATGCATCAAGTTTTATGTCCCTATTTCAAGGCTGCATGCTGGTTGTTAAGGTAGTAGGTCATGATAATTTCTCCCTACAGTCAGTCATCCTCAAGCCATGCCAGTGACAGCATATTCTCACGAGTGTTATAGGAATGAAACTTTGTGGCTTGATGCTACGTTTAGGGGACCCGACAGATGAGGAATTTGAATTACTGTATATGATGATGATAGTATATGTTTGGATTTAGTGTAGTACATTTTTATGTATACTGACTCTACCAGCTTTGAAAATTGACGAAAATGAGGCAGAAGCGAGTGTTTGTAGTTCATTTGGAGGCAGTGTTGCCAGGGCCTGCCTTACCTTGACTACATTGCATCTGACTGATGCAGTTTTTAATTTCACAAACTTTTATACTTCTGCTATTAAGAAAAAGTTAATTATAACAAGAAAAGATTTATTGCATAAGATAAAACATTAGTAATAATCAATTTCAGTTTTTGGTTCTTATATGCCTCCCTCGCATCCACTATTCCATGCATTCTTCCACCATTTCTCTTCTTACAGGATTCTTCCACTCTGTATCCCCATGTCACGGGTGCTCTTCCACTCTCATCAACCCCTTTAATTGTACAATCAAACACTCTGCTTGTAAACTCCCAGTCTTGTATTTTTTTCCACAGTCTCAACTTACCTCAAAGTATTACGTTTCACATACTCTACTACTCCACAGTTCATTACCTTTGCATTCCCTGCCATACCAAATCTCTCATACATACCCTCATTTCTTTCTTCATTCTATGTAGTCATACCTCATACTTCTCTCAAATAGCTTATTTCCACAGCCTGGATTGTCGACCTCTGTGACTCATTCCATATCCGTGTTTCAGCTGCATGGATCTTCACTTCCATACTTACATCTCCATCCTTCGTTATCACGAAACTTACCCAAGACAGTTCCTGAATACTTAAGTTCTCTCACCTCTTCCAGTCTTTTTCTCCCCATATCCAAAACACACTTTAGTACACAGTTTAGAGTAGGTAATAGTTGATAGCCAGCCAACAACCAGGGAGGTGTATTACCAGTGCTACCCTCTTGGGTATGGGGAGGGTTAATGATGGCTTTGTAGTGAGCCAGCACTTCAGTGGTTGTCAAGCTGCACTCTTTTGACCCAGGCAGTCATCTTTTCTTTCTGCTTCACCCACACATGGACTGTTAGCATTCTGTCCACAATTATATAATCTCTCCTTGTCATACATAACACTAGACAACACTTAACTCACACAGCTCATTCTTCGTAATTCTAGATTTTCCTGTGGTGAGCGCTATGCACTAGCCCTGTCTTTTGGCAAGATGAGAAGAGCAAAAGATAAAAGTATTAGGTAGGAACATTTAGGAGCATTACATAGAAACAGTAAGTAGAAGTAGTTCATAGGAATATTAGGCTAGAGCATAAAGTATATGCAGTCAATACTTAGGAACATTATGTAGGAGCCTCTACAAACACTGCACTAGGGTTGCCTTCTGCCAGTGGCCTATTAAGGGTTTAGACTAAAGGCTAAGAAGTGGCAACGGAGTTCATTTGTTATGGAGATTCTATTGCCATGGCCACCCTTTTGAGGGAGTTCCAGGGGGGAACAAGCATCAGAGATATAGGTAGATGGATAGATAGTTTTTTGGTGTAGGTAAAATAAATAAGACATGCACAGTGGCATCTCACTTGACAATTAAGCCTTATTCCTGCACATTTTAGCATGTTTTTCTGAACCATCTATGAAACATCTACACATTATCAGTGTTTGTAGTAGATGAAATATACATCTAAACTGATTTTTTGTTGTTGTTATTTGAATTCCTTTGAAATTGTAAGGTTAAATATGTTTTCAAACAACTTAAAATATTGAGATTTGCAGGATTAGAAAGAAAACCTAAGGGTTAATGAGAATGGAACCAAAAACCTTCCATTTCATCAATTTCTAGGCATCATGTCTCTCCAGCCATCATTTTCTATGGCTATTATTTTGCCACTACTCTTGTGAGATGTCCACAGGTTCTTGCCAACAAGGCTTGGACCTGCAGTATGTTTCTCACTACTGCTTCCTACAGTGTCTGTGTGGAGGCTGGCCACTCAAGGATTGAGTGCTATGATAACTCCTTCTTCACTCATGCAGCTAAGCTATGGAATTCTCTTCCCCCTTTCATCATTCCCTCTTGCTGTAACCTTCCTGCTTTTAAGATTCAGATTTTATAACACATGTGGAGCTTTTATTAATTTTTAATTTTTTCTCCAGAGATGGCCTTGATTGGGGCATGTTTTTGCCCATGCCATGTTTGTCACAATAAAGAGATAATGCTTCCATATCCTTTGCCCATATTTTTTCCAACTGGCCAGTCAGTATCCATCAAAATACCAAGCTAAACAATAAACCAATGTTTCCAGGATGTGCTATGTGCAAAAAGGCTACTAAAAGTATAAATTGAATGTTGTATAAATATGTAAAATATGTACTATACTTCCATATAAGTAATGGAACAAATATCATTAGAAAATTATAATATACCTGCCTAGTGAACTGTGAATATATTACAGCATAAAGAAGAATACATTTCACATTGCAGGTCTGGTAGTGTTGCAGCTCACCCCTTTTGTAAGGAAGTTTTACTATGTTATTATACATGATATTTATTTCTGAAAAGACAACCCTTTTGAATGATAAGGCAAAAATATTGTTAATTTTTTTTTATTTATTAAAGAGTGGTGCACTAGGGATACGATCAATAACTAGAGCAGCTGAAGTCAATGGGATAATAAGATAGAAAGATAAAGATTGTACCTTCAAACCCTCTGTCGGGTGCACATAGTCTCCAATCAAAACTGTTATGTTAAAATTTTCAGTGTTATGGTGCATAAGATAGGTAATGTGCTGTATATTTTGAATGCATAAAAGTTCAGTCTTTCACAAGATTATCATAAACAGGAGAAACCAGGTGGACTAGGAGGACGCGTATTGTCGAGGACACGCGTACCAAAGCCTGATGCAGATGAAAAAGGGGCTGGACGATATATTAGCCATGATTTCTACACTTTGGATGATTTCTACATAGGTGAGGCATTTCATTCCTTTAAAGTATATTTTAGAGAATTTTTAACATTAAAATCATAGTACTTTAGGAAGTAAGTTAAAGAATGTAACTGAAAGGAGAGTGGAAAGTGTTTATGACTACAAAGACAGTAATTCCTGTCTAAACTGAATTCTTGCAACAAACTGAAACTCTTGTAACCAAAACCTTATGACTGAAATAACTTTGGTAACAAAACTAATTTGAAATTTTTTAGCATCTTGTTTCCTTCTATGGCATTGTCATTGGGCTTTACTCTCTTTTGTGCCACAGTAGTGAACTTGATTTTATTTTCCAAACCTCTTTGAATTTTAGGCTGGATTTCTTTAATTGTACTAAGTGCATTCAAGGAGTTTGTTATTAGAGACTACTATTTACATCATCTGATGCTGAGAAAATATCCATAATCATGTTGCCAAATGAAGGGGAAAAGTCTTCCATCCAAGTTATGATTGGAATTGGTGAAAGGACACTAACCTGGAAGACCCCACTTAGTGTAGGAAAGTTAGTGATGTTGCCGAGTTGATAGTAATTTTGGCTGTACACTGGCTTAAGGAAATTGCATTGTAGTTTCTCTGTGATTTGTGTATGCTTAAGTGTTACAGTTTATATTGTTGGCCATTTATCCACACTTTGTTGAAAGTTTTGCCCATCTCTTTGTATGACTGCAGATTTCTTTGAAACAATTATATTTGCAGAGGTGGTGCCTCTACTCCTCCAGAAACCATACTAATTCTCATTTAGAGGCAATATTTTAGGGGCTCTCTTCATCTGAGATTATTTATGATTTTTCCCAAAATTTTCCTTGGTACTGCACAGAGGGAAATGGGTCAGTGGCTTTTAGAGTCAATATATGGCCTTCTTGGTTTTTGTGTTATTTGTTATTTTTTTCTTGAACTTCAAAGGAAAGTATCATGTGTTAAGCATAGTTTTGTAGATGTTAAGAAGGAAGTGAAGTCCTTTATGTTAAAGAATTCTGTTTTGTTTGACTCTCTTGTGGTACTGTGTTCTTGTCTTTTTCGTTGGCTGCTAATAGATCATACATGGTAATTTTCATTAAGTAACAGCTGTTAAGAGACTGTCATGCTGAGACTATGGTCTGTTATGGGTTGGTTCTTTTTCTCTTCTGAGTCACCCAATCAATAATTTCCTTATTTTAGGCATAGTTATAATTCTTAATTTCTGCAAGTGTAATTTTGACCACAGGAATCCATAGTTCTTGAATTCAAATGCCATACCTTAATCCTCAACAGTTTTGTTATGTTAGACTTTCAGGTATGTAGTAGTGCCGTGGAGATTTCCCCTGTAGTCTGTTTCATTGCCAGAATGCTTTTGGTTCTTGGTATATTTTCTTCAGAGCATTGGTTGTTTTCCCAGAGTTTGTTGTGCTTCACTTTTGCCTTTTCCATTAGTGTCATCTGGAGGTCTTTACATTCCTGGTTTGTCTTCTTGTGGGCATGCTCTCAGATGCTCATGGGGTTCTCTCCATACATAAGAAATATAGGTTTTGATGATGTAAAACCACATTTCTGCTATGAGCCATCCATTTACTATCTCTCTCTCTCTCACACTCTCCCCCCCCCTCTTTTTTTTTTTTGCTACATAATGATTCCAGACAGAAACAGATATAAGGTACATTCACAAGCAGTCAGTGCCTGAATGTGGGTGAGTGGTTACTTGGTGCTAACTCATCTATGAACCGAGATAGTAAGCCTGGATGGGATGATCTGTGTTTGTTATGTGACTGAGCATTTCTCAGCCTTACAAATTTTATGATGGTTGAAGAGGCTGTATTCTTATGGATACACCTAATTTTGATGGATGAAAAGGTGTTTTAACCCCTTTGCAGGCAAGTACCATCTCAGTTGCTCACAGGGCTTTATTTATAGTAGTGAAATGACTTTCTCTCCTTCAGAATTTACCATTTTTGTCTTTTAATTAGTTAAGCAACTGGCCTCCACTATATGGCCCTTTACCTCTTGATTAATCCCTTTTGTGTAACTCATCCTCCTGGATTAAAAAAATATACTAAATATGAAACTTTTCCGAGCCCATAAATTAGAGAAAGGCTTTCCCCTCCAGCTACAGCTGATCATCTGTTAAATGAGGTATGAACACTATTAAGTGCACATTAGAATCACTAGCATTCAAGTGTAAAATGAAGATTTATGACTGAATTTGTCACTTATTACAATCCAAGTGGGTTTCAGTGAATGCCATTAAGCCATTTAGTTTATGATCCATTTAAGAGCTTCAGCAACAGTTTAATTAGAAACATGTTGCAGGTTAGTTTGATTTTGTATGAAATTTTGCAATGGTTTGAAAGTTAACTTATACAACCATAATGTAAAAGTTAGTCATTTCTGCTTCTTAGGAGCAACTCTAAATATTTGGGGTCGCCGTTACATCATCACTGGAGCTGATCGTTACGTCTTGAACTATATCCAGAATCATGAGGATAAAGTTTCACCTCAGCTTTTCTCAACTGTATTTGCCTTCTTTAAAGATGATGGGAGAAAAGAGGAAACTGATCAGAAGAAATGACTCCATGGAAAACGTATGTACTTTAGTATTTTACACTGTGTGAAAATTTCATGGAAAATGTTTGTACAGTAATATTTTAGATTGCTTGAAGATTGTACCCTCCTTTGTAGATTCAACTGAATAAAGAATATGTATACCTTTGCATTGGAAATTGCATGAAATACGTATGCATTTAGTAGAATGTCTGATTCTATGAAAATGGTCATCCTTTGCCCTTTCCTGGCCTGTAGGTTGGTGAACCAAAATTCTTTAAAATTAATTCCCACAAAAGGTGCATGCCTATATGCTCTTCATCATGCTCATGTAAACAGAAGTAGTGTTAGATTGATAGTATTTAAACTGAATGAATAATATGTGTGTAACTATCTTGAACTATTGAGAAATGTTTACATCCTTGCCATGAAACTGCTTAAAAAGACTGTATCCCTGCAGTGTAAATTGTATGAAGTTTATGTCTACCTTGAATAAATTTATACCATAGTAGTTTCAACTCCATAAGGATTCTGTGTTGCTTGATATTTCAAGATATAGGGAAGATGTGTGGGAAGTGTTCAGTCAGTTATATACAGCTTCTGTTAGACTTAAATAGAGTACGTACTCAAGTCTGGTCACCAGAGTTGACAAAGCACAAAAATCTAATGGAAAAGATCCAGAGAAGGGTAGCAGAAATAATCCCTAAAATAAGAGTGCTGAGTTACAGGGAGAGGTTAGAGGCTGTAATTGTGCCCACCATGGATGGGAAAATTTAAGGCAAAATACAAATACAACGTTGAGGTTTCTAAATCAAATTGACAATACAGAGAATGAACAGTTATTTTAAATAAGCAATGAAAGGGAAGTGATGTCTCATAACAAGGAATTAAAATAGAAACATGTTTGAAAAGATGTAAAGAAGTTCTTTTATTGTGTTAAAGTTGTGAATTAATGAAAAAAGCTGTGATGATACTGTGAATGTGGTTAGTATACAAAAGTTTAAAAAGTTGCATGAGAGTAAAGAAAGTTCAAGAAATGAAACCCCATGAGTGCAGAAATCGCCTCCCCCATGCTGTGCATATAGGTAGTATTCAAATACATTAATGCTTGAAAATGATCTTGTATGGACCGCTCTATCGTGCTATTGTAAACCAGTTTCTTTATATAAAGAGAATATTTCCTATAACAAAATGAAATAAAAGAAAATACATTACGAGGCTTAAGAATCATGCAAAAATTATTGTTTTGGCTCCAAGCCAAACCTATGCTTGGGGTCTCAGACTAAGAACCACATACAAAACGAAGAGGTGACACTGGAGGGTAATATCTTTTTGCATGTTTTATGTCTTCTATGCAATTGTAATGATAGAACAAAATATTAGAATGCATATATTGTTAATATTTAAAAGGATGTGTGAACATTATTTTAAAGGACTTATTATGCCTGACCTCTTTTTCCCTGAACTCATTGGAATATATAATAAGTTTTTCAAAGTCAAGAAAAGATGTAATATTCCTGATGTACTC
Organism: Panulirus argus; assembly: GCA_038088735.1. Lineage (NCBI taxonomy): Eukaryota > Metazoa > Arthropoda > Malacostraca > Decapoda > Palinuridae > Panulirus > Panulirus argus. Next base: position 23,954 of record JAYMFT010149546.1, read on the forward strand.
CTTTTGAGGCATCATTATTGCAGCAAGAGGGGCTCAAACCACTGAATCAATGCTGGAGATAAAGGCAGTCTCTTCATAACTCCTAAAAATATAGCTTGATAGCCAATATCGAGTCCATGAAGATTGCTTGTGGAAGAGTTAAGATTAACAGTAAGTCAGATGACTGAGGGTTGTCACAATCTCTCGGTTAACAAATTTAGGTTAAGACATATTAGGGAATGGGACGTTGTTGTGCTGTAGCCCAGAAGCTATGATGAAAGAGTCTGGTATATGAACAATGAACAGAAATAAATCTTGAAAGATACTCTCTTCTTTGCACCAGTTTGGTTAGTTTATGACAGTCAAAGTTTCAGTTGTAAATTTGCAATTCTCAATGAGTTTGCATGATTTGACAGAAAACATATGAATGTGGATGTATTGTTTCCAGTATGTGTGCACTTTATAAAGAATTTTGATGATTTAAAGGTCCAGTTTAAAGAGACTTTAAATCAATTTTTTCTTTACCTTACTCTTACATATCTTAGATTCTTTGAAATGTTTTTTCTTGAACTAAATATTTTTTTTTTTCAAATTTAAGTTTATATTTCTTTTCTTACTTTTAACACAGTGTTAAAATAATTTTATATTAGGTACATATTTTACAATGCTAATGTTTATTCTGGTGTTTGATTCTTAAATTATCATTGTATCCCCCATTCATTAAACTTTAGTGTGATGTCATATGCAGATATTGTTGTGTATTGGTACATACTCATGGTACTATTATTATGAAACCCTGTTGAAAGATCAGATATTCCACTCTGATTATCTTTTGTTTACTTTTCTTATACTAAGTGGCCTTTTGTGTTATCTATGATATTGGTGAAGAATAAAGAAGCACAACATTGGCTGGACCAGAATGTTTCTTCTTATAACCCTGGAACATGCCTAAATTGCAACAACTGGCGATGAGGATGAGATTGTCTGGTGTTGGCAGAGGGCAGGATCGAGTTTTGGATGCAAGGAGCAGCTAGATCGAACTTTTTACTACTGACATCACCAGCCCTGCTGATATTGCTTACCCATCCTGTCCCAGGGCGAGACAGGCCTGCTTGTCTTATACGTTCAGTAGGTATTATGGCTTCATCATGGCATCACAAGGTAAGACTGACTCTTTTGACCCCTCCAAGATTTCCCTAGAACTATGATTGAGTTTGATGGAGGCCCATTTTGGTCATCTAAGGATTAAGGAGGAGACCAAGAAGAGAAATGGGTTACTGGTGTCAATTGGTACGGATACATAGAGTATATTGGGTAACCTCTGTGGTCCTGATTTATCTCACACAAAATCTTATGATGGTATAGTATCAGCACTGAAGAAGCATTATTATGTAAAGCCACCCTATCATTGTAGTTTGATTGCTTTTCAACAGTCAGATGGAACTATACATGTTTTGTATGCTGATCTCAAGAGCTTAGCTAGACATTGTAATTTTGGAGACCAGTTTGACTCCAAGGATAGGGACCAACTGTTTATAGCTGTGGATCATGAATTTTATTTTCTAATTTAGTGGCAGAAAATACAGATTTGCAAAAGATGACTTCTCAGATTTCTGAAAGGATCCTAAACATGGAGAAGGCCTTTGTTAGTGATAAAAGTGAGCCACATCCGATGAAAGCAGTGAGTTTTAGGCTAAAGAGGAACAGCTGTAGACATTGTAGTTTTCCTCATGATAGCAGTAAGTGTAGGTTCAAAGACCTTACTTGTAATCTGTGTAAGAAAAATGGGCATTTGAAAAGAATTTGTACTGATATAAGAAAAGAAAACCTGAGTGAGAACAAAAATAAGTATAAATCAAGGTTTGTTAAGGTTCTGATAGATCCAGATGAGAAAACTAACATTGAAGAAGATGATGGCATGCTGTTATCAGTGAAAGACCAAATAGGTGCAGTGAAGATAGAAGAATTCAATTTTAGAATTGAAGGGAAACAAGTACCATTTGAGATTGACACTGATGTAGCTGTTTCTTCTCTATCCAATCACTGGGTAAAGTTGTTACAGCTTAAAGTGGAACCATCCAGTAAAAGGTTACATGCTTATGATAATTCTAATATCCAAGTGATAGGTAAAACAACTGCATCAGTCAATTATAGTGGTTGTGAAACTCTTCAATCCTTCTGTGTTGTTGATTCTCAGAATACCAATTTGTGTGGCAAGGACATCATGGGTAAGGTTGGCATTTACCTGACTGGACTGGATGTAAACTCTTAAGTTCATCAGATTGTAGAGGTAGAAGGGTTGTTAGATAATGACTGTGTTGATTCTGGCAAGCCTATCTCAAGCACTGTAGCCAAAATACATGTTAAAAGTGATGTTTCCCCAAAATTCACGAAGGTTCATACAGTCCCATTTTATTACAAACAGATGGTTGAAGAACTTTGGATAGGCTTGTGAAGGATGATGTACTTGAACCAGTTTCCTGTAGTGAATGAGCTGCACCCATTGTACCAATGTTAAAGGCTGACAAGAAATCTGTACAAATTTGGAGTGATTTTAAATAACTTAACATAAGAACCTAAGAATGATGGAGTCTGCAAAAGGCCAGTAAATGACCTATACGTGGTAGCCCCAGACCCTGTCCCTAAAAACTCAGTTCCACCTATCATCCTCATCCATAAATCTATCCAGTATATACTTAAAGCTCCCCAGGGAGGCCGCTTCTACCACATGACTATTAAGTCTATTCCATTCATCTACAACCCTATTA
>JAYMFT010149547.1:0-12648 GCA_038088735.1 Panulirus argus
ATATATATATATATATAGCGTTAATGGGATGGCCTTGATTAGGGCCTTAGCTGCCCGTGCCGTCTCAGCTAACATAAGAAAAAAAATATAAAGGGACGTTATGTTCACAGTGGTTGGTGACAAGGTAGATGTTCACAGTGGTTGGTGATTCGGGGTATGTTCACACTTGCTTGTGACGGCTTATTTTCACAGTGGTTGGTGGTACTGTATTATTATGTTGACTGATTGGTGATGGGGTATATTCACAGTGTTTGGCGACATAACGTTTATGTTCATAGTGGTTGGTGATAGGGGTTATGTTCACAGTAGTTGGTGACGTGGTATTTTCAGAGTGGTTGGTAGCATAAGGTGTATGTTCACAATGGTTGGTGACAGGGGGGGTTATGTTCAGTGGTTGTTGGCAAGGAATATATTCACAATGATTGGTGTCACGTATGAGGTGAGTGTTCACAGTGGTTCATGCCACATGTAAGATGTATATTCAAAGGTTGGTGACACATATGGTGTGTATGTTCACAGTGGTTGGTGCCGTATATAGTGTGTACATTCAAAGTGGTTGGTGCCCTGTACGGGATGTATGTTCACAGTGGTTGGTGACAGGTTGTATGTCCGACTGGTATGTATATAATCGTATGATATAAAACGCATAACTGTTTAAATGGCCATGTCATGTCTTTTCAGTGGGTGATGCAGTGGTGATGAGCAGCGTAAAATGTCAAGCCCAAGCGATACACAGATGAGGGAAAGTCCTTCAAGAAACACTGTAAAAACTAGTGCGTAGTCCTTCGTAATAATCTTTTCACCTGCTGGCCAGCAAGCCTGGCACAATCTCCTGGTGCTGGTCTTTTGAGGTGCGCGAGAAAGGGAAGCCCCTCCTCCGGGGTCGGTCATCGTCCTGTAATACTTGGCGGAAAAAAAAAAATATGGAAGGTGAGGCGGGCGGGAGTAGCGTGGCCCGAGCAGATTCACAGTCAGGTATTACTACGCGTCATGGTCACTGGAACAAAACCCGGCAATTAACGACAACCCATCTTCAAGACCCTTCCCATCATCTGACCCTATTCAAAAAGAGAGAGGATCTTTCCCATCCGTTTATACTCTGAGGTACTAGGGAGAACCGATGCTAAATTAAAGGCGAAAAATATGCATTTGTCGGAGTGCTGCGGCATGCCGGAACTATGGCGCGATAAGCACTACGTATTGATCGCTCCCGTGAGCAAGAAGTTACAACACCCTCCTTCCTGCAGCGACCACGCCATACAGTATGTTTCGATACATCATATATATTCAATATGTATACAACGGTATCAAATATGGCGGTGTCTTGCAACAGTATCTCCTGTTATATCTAATTCCACGTGGGAGAACGTGGGACCCCGGTGGTTCGCTAGGGCCCACAGCACCAGATGGCGCGCACATCTTCACTGACATTCTACTTCAAAAAAATATTAAGTATCAATTTGCCTAATTCATGTATTCCAGACTATTAAAATTTACAAATATCGGATTACTAACTTTCTCTCCAACCTACGCAGCATTAATCACATTTTTGTGCGGAGAGGAAAGGATTTACTCGTATTCTGTATCGCATTGTGAGGATTATCTGCATGCTAGTCGCCATGTTGACCATCATCATCCACGATAAGCATTTGCGCTCCTCTTTCTAGAGGGCAATTCCATCCCTTCAAATTCCCCGGTAAAGATTTGCAAGACTAATTCTGCCATTATTTTCTGGCTTTACGCCGAACGACAAACGTCTCAACTGAGGTAGAGGTATAGAAAACGATGGCTTGCAAGGACTCGTATATTGCTTAAGAAATATCTGCAGTGTTACGTCCGTCACCCAGACCAGCATCACTCAGACTAACCATCACCCAGACCAGCATCACTCAGGACAACCGTCACCCAGACCAGCATCACTCAGGACAACCGTCACCTAGACCAGCATCACTTAGGACAACCGTCACCAAGACCACCATCACTCAGGACAACCGTCACCCAGACCAGCATCACTCAGGACAACCGTCACCCAGACCAGCATCACTTAGGACAACCGTCACCCAGACCAACATCACTCAGGACAACCGTCACCCAGACCAGCATCACTCAGGACAACCGTCACCAAGACCAACATCACTCAGGACAACCGTCACCCAGACCACCATCACTCAGGACAACCGTCATCCAGACCAGCTTCACTCAGGACAACCGTCACCAAGACCAGCATCGCTTAGGACAACCGTCATCCAATCCATCATCACTCAAGACAACCGTCATCCAGACCAGAATCACTCAGGACAACCGTTACCCAAACCAGCATCACTCAGAACAAACGTCACCCAGACCAACATCACTCAGGGTAACCGTCACCCAGACCAGCATCACTCAGGACCACCGTCACCCAAACCATCACTCTGGACAACCGTCACCCAGACCAGCATCACTAAGGACAACCGTCATCCAGACCAGCATCACTCAGGACAACCGTCACCCAGACCAGCATCACTCAGGACCACCGTCACCCAAACCATCACTCAAGACAACCGTAAACCATACCAGCATCACTCAGGACAACCGTCACCCAGACCAGCATTACTAAGGGCAACCGTCACCCAGACCAACATCACTCAGGACAACCGTCACCCAGACCAGCATTACTAAGGGCAACCGTCACCCAGACCAACATCACTTAAGACAACCGTCACCTAGACCAGCATCACTCAGGAAAACCGTCATCCAGACCAGCTTCACTCAGGACAACCGTCACCAAGACCAGCATCACTTAGGACAACCGTCACCCATTCCATCATCACTTAGGACAACCGTCACCCAGTCCATAATCACTCAGGACAACCGACATCCAGACCAGAATCAGTCAGGACAACCGTCACCCAGACCAACATCTCTCATGACAACCGTCATCCAGACCAAAATCTCTCAGGACAACCATTACCCAAACCAGCATCACTCAGGACAAACGTCACCCAGACCAACATCACTCAGGGCAACCGTCACTCACACCAGCAGCACTTAGTACAACCGTCACTAAGACCACCATCACTCAGGACAACCGTCACCCAGAGCAGAATCACTCAGGAAAACCGTCAACCAGACCAGCATCACTCAGGACAACCGTCACCCAGACCAGCATCCTTAGGACATCCGTCACCCATACCACCATCACTCAGGACAATCGTCACCCAGACCACCATTACTTAGGACAACCGTCACCCAGACCAGCATCTCAGGACAACCCTAACCCAGACCAGCAGCACTCAGGACAACCGTCACGCAGACTAGCATCACTCAGGAAAAGCGTCACCTAGACCAGCATCACTTAGGACATGCGTCACCCAGACCAGCATCACTCAGAACAACCGTCACCCACACCAGCATCACTTAAGGCAACCGTCACCCAGGCTAGTATCACTCAAGACAACCGTCACCCATACCAGCATCACTCAGGACAACCGTCACCCAGGTGACCATCACTCAGGACAACCATCACTCAGACCAGCATCACTTAGGACAACCGTCACCCAGACCAGCATCACTCAGGACAGCCATCACCCAGATCAGCATCACTCAGGACAACCGTCACCCAGACCAGCATCACTCAGGAAAACCGTCACCCAGATCAACATCACTTAGGACATCCGTCACCCAGACCAGCATCACTCAGGACCGTCACCCACACCAGAATCACTCAGGGCAACCGTCACCAAGGACGGCATCACTCAGGACAACCGTCAACCACACCAGCATAGCTAAGGACAACCATCACCCAGACCAGCATCACTTAGGACAACCGTCACCCAGACCAGCATCACTCAGGACAACCATCACCCAGATCAGCATCACTCAGGGCAACTGTCATCCAGACCAGCATCACTCAGGACAACCGTCATCCACACCAGCATCACTCAGGACAACCGTCAACCAAACCATCACTCAAGACAACCGTCACCCAAACCAGTATCACTCAGGGCAATCGCACCCAGGCTAGCATCACTCAGGACAACTGTCACCCAGACCAGCATCACTCAGGACAACCGTCAACCAGACCATCACTCAAGACAACCGTCACCCAGACCAGCATCGCTAAGGGCAATCGTCAACCTGACTAGCATCACTCAGAACAACAACCGTCACCCAGACCAGCATCACTCAGGACAACCGTCACCCAGGCAACCATCACCCAGACTAGCATCACTCAGAACAACTGTCACCCGGGCCAGTATCACTCAGGACAACCGTCACCCAGACCAGCATTACTCAGGACAACCGTCACCAGGACCACCATTACTCAGGGCAACCGTCACCCACACCAGCATTATTCAGGACAACCGTCACTGAGGGCAACCATCACGCAAGCCACCATCGCTCAGGACAATCGTCAACCAAACCAGCACCACTCAGGACAACCGTCACCCAGGCCAGCATCATTTAGGACAACCGTCACCCAGGCCAACATCACTCAGGACAACCGTCACCCAGGCCACCATCACTCAGGACAACCATCACCTAGTCAACCATCACTCAGGACAACCGTTACCCAGGCCAGCATCACTCAAGACAACCGTCACCCAGGCCAACATCACTCAGGATAACCATCACCTAGGACACCATCACTCAGGACAACCGTCACCCAAACCAGCATCACTCATGACAAACGTCACCCAGGCCACTCACTCAGGACAACCGTCACCCAGGCAACCATCACTCAGGACAACCGTCACCCAGGCAACCATCACTCAGGACAACCGTCACCCAGGCTAGCATCACTAAGGACAATCGTCACCCATGCCAGAATCATTCAAGACAACCGTCACCCAGGCCAGCATCACTTAAGACAACCGTCACCTAGGACACCATCACTCAGGGAAACCATCAACCAGGCCAGCATCACTCAGGACAACTGTCACCCAAGCAACCATCACTCAGGAGAACCGTCACCCAGACCACCAACACTCAGGACAACCGTCACCCAGGCCAGCATCACTTAGGACAACAGTCACCCAAGCCAGCATCACTCAGGACAACCGTTACCCAAGCCAGCATCACTCATGGCAACCATCACCCAGGCCAGCATCACTCACAACTGTCACCCAAAGCAACATTACCCAGAACAACCATCACCAGGGCCAGCATGACTCAGGACAACCGTCACTCAGGGCAACCATAAACCAGATCAGCATCACTCAGGACAACCGTCACCCAGGCCAGCATCACTCAGGACATCCATTACCCAGGCCAGCATCACTTAGGACGACCGTTACCCAGGCAAGCATGACTCAGGACAAGCGTCACCCAGACCAGCATCATTCAGGACAGCTATCAACCAGGCCAGCAGCACTCAGGAAAACGTCACCCAGGCCACCATCACTCAGGATAACCGTCACCCAAAGCAGCATCACTCAGGAAAACCGTCATCCAGACCAGCAGCACTCAGGACAACCATCACCTAGACCAACATCACTCAGGGCAACCATCACCCTGACCAGCATCACTCAGACCAACCGTCACCCAGACCAGCATCACTCAGGACAACTTTCACCCAAAGCAGCATCACTCAGGACAACCGTCACCCAGGCCACCATCACTCAGGACAACCGTCACCCAGGCCAGCATGACTCAGGATAACCATCACCCAGGCCAGCATCACTCAGGACAACCGTCACCTTGACCAGCATCACTCAGGACAACCATCAATCAGGCCAGCATCACTCTGGACAAACATCATCCAGACCAACATCACTCAGGACAACCATCACCCAGACCAACATCACTCAGGGCAACCGGCAACCATCATCCAGACCAGCATTACACAGGACAACCATCATCCAGAGCAGCATCACTGAGTACATTCATCACCCTGACCCACGTGACCACTGTACTGAGTGATACTGGTCTGGGTGACTGTTGTCTGGAGTAATGCTGACCTGACTGACAGATTTTACGTATTAGGTGAGTTATCCTGATGAGACAATGTAAATATCAACTCTAAAACTGGATATTGTAGAATGCTGCAACCTAATGGCTATTCAGCGGTTTTCAGCATGGAAAAGATCTAGAAAAAAAAATGAAAATCCAATCATATATTCTTGCTTCCTTTAAAAATATCTATAACCAAATGTTGTAATAAAATCAAACATTTTGGTTTCCACTGATAATGTAAGGCATATGTGTAAGAAAAAAAAATACAACTCTATCTCCAAAGTATTCTATAAATGCATATATTGTTGGATTACATCCTTGGGGATTGGGGAGAAAGAATGCTGTCAATTTATCTCTTGCAAGTCATGGGTGACTAAGACATGAAGGTGCAGGAGAGGCCAGTAAGTCCTCCCCTTCAGTATTATTACTTTAAAAAAAAAAGTAATGGAAGAGGGAACCGAGGATATTTCATTGAAGTACTGGTCATCTGTTGCTCCAGCTATCTTACTAAGTTTGAAAGAATGGTTCCATCTACGTTCTCTGTCCACATTTTCAAGAAAGTATAGTCAGGTGCTTTGCACATGGCAACAGATGAAGTAAAGAGATAAGATCAGAGACAGATAAGACCAAGCAATGAGACTTAGATATGTTACAAAAGGAAAGACGAGAATCTAACAATATCTTACGAAGATAAATTTGAACAAATAATTTATGATAAAACTGAAAATACAAGAGTTACACCCAACGCAGAACCTGTTGGAAAAGAGACAGAAAGTAAGGAAAACAGCAGCCATCAATTCACAGAAAACAATGACAAGATACTTCTGTCACGCCAAGTACTGAGGGGGATGATAGCAAGTATTTTCATTACCAGAGACAGAAAGCTGATGAAGAGAATGCTCATTGCTTATATAGGAAGCAAAACTGAATATTACTGCAAAGTAACCAACTTAAACAAGCTGAAACAAATATCTAGAGAGAATTTAGGAACACTTTGCAGGTAAAACTGAGAGGATGGAACACATGAACTACTGTAAAAGACTGAAAGAGCTGCAATCATAAAATCTTGAAAGAAGAGACAGGTATACGATAATTCATACACGGCAGCAAAAGTGTCATAAAAACAAATGTATTGGCATTAAAAAGCACATATATAGGGAAAAACAGCAAGTAAATCAACAAATATTCTTGGGAATATACTTAAAAGAATCCATACAAAACTGCATAATGCCTGACATGAAAGATAGATAGGCTGTTTGACATTTTAGTCAATGAATAAGGGAATACCTCCGAAGAAGCATCAAAACCTTCAATAAAAATTGAAACAGATGATTAAAGTACTAGATCAACTAAGAACTGATACTTACTAAAGGAATGTAGTAGCTGTAGAAAACAGCATAATGCCTCAAGCAAGATGTGCTGCAAGCACTACGTGCTGGACCTTCATCAGGCAAAATCTTTTCATGCGCACCCATAAGTGGGTACATACCAAACTTAATATACTAGTAAAACTGAATAGGTTATCAATATCTACTGCTCACTCTGACTTGTTGAGAACACAGAATCATATCACTTTTTATAAAAAACAAAGTAAAAACACTTCTGCGTTACAACAGAGGGAATACAGGAATATTAATACCCAATATATTTTTCTGAGTTTATTAAAAAATTAAGTCTCTGCGCACTGTACATACTGCACTAGCATTAGTGAACTATGATACAAAAATGGCAATGTGTAAGTGAAGTCCAGCAGCTTGGCGAATGTCCTACATACAGTATGTAGTGTTGAGCAGGGGTACTAACGGCATGACTGGGGCAACGTAAACAAAGAAATAAACTGTTGTGATGTTGACCATGGCAAATATAGTGAAACAAGAATGTTAACAAAGGTCAATGTAAATTTGGCCTGGATTGTAAACTGCAGCAGAAGAGCAGTTCATGTTCATATGAATGATAAACCTGAGAGAACTAGCTGACATGCTTCATAATGTTACCCAATATTATCTACTGAACAAGTATATAGGATACTGAATTATGCACAAATACATTTAATAATTTCATATATGTAATTTACAATGCAAATGGGAGAAATCTTTCATGCCCTTTTATAAATTCTAACTGGTACTATTACATGTTACTGTCTGACATTTATGTAAGCATTAAATATGCCATCACCAATTTTCTCGAGGAAAAGAGACAGATAATGAATCATCTCTGAACATGCATAACACCATTTCTAATATTTTCACTAATTTCACATAAAGTTCTTATCCCACAAGAGAGATTACATGTAAAATTTAAACCAATCACATGTTCAGTGAACCTGTGGTTCTGACAAGCATGTGAACATTGCCCTGCCCCATGCCAAAACCTGCTGCAGTCATTCACCTATTTTCTATCACCAGTCAATATCAGTCACTCATCAGTACCATCTGAACTTTACAAATTAACTGATGAGTCCAGTAAACTGGTGCTGATTCTTGACCACATTTTCAATGAACACTAATGCATTAAGTGTAATATCAATACTACTCCACAGGACATGATTATCCATCTTGGAGGATGAATAAAATAAAACCTGGAAATACAAAATTAAGAATAAGGGATGCATTAAAGACTCTTGGCTCAAAATTTAACATTGATTGTCTTATATAAGTTTCCTTGAAAATCACAATACTCAAAGAAGTATAATCAATGTATCAAGAGCAGATATCAGTGACCCAGCTCTTTGCTAATGATGCTACTTACAAACACTCCTTTCAGGCTAAACCTAATTTGTGCTACTGGCATTCACCAGATTAGGATGTTTCTCTTAGTATAAAATGCGGCAGAGGTGGATGTTTGCACTGCGTGTGGATCACATCTACATACACAAACAGTAAACAAGGTGATAATGGACAGACTATCATGAAAGATCACATCAATAAATATATGAAGGAATTTACTGGAAGGCTATAATGGCAAAGTAAAACCCTAATGTCAGCATCAAACTGACATACTATTGTACAAACATTAACATGGAATCTGAGGCATATGTTGTGAGTTGCCACTTCCATCTCTCAATCTGTGACAATAACAAGGGTAATTAACAAAAATTTGTCTTATATTTAAACTATACAAGAGGTTAACCCAGTCACAAAATAACAAAATATACACAGTATTCAAAAGATTATAACAAATCAAATATATCAATCTTTGTTCATATAAATCTTGCTACAAATGAAGGCCAGTAACTTAGGCTTCAACATTAAACATAAACTTCATGCAGGAAAGCTTTATTATCTGACACACTAAACCTAAGCAGTACTGGACATGTGAGTACAACAGTTTTAAAAGTGTTTCCCCTTAATATCTTACCGGATACAATTTAGACACCATAATAATGTTCTAAAATACTGCATTTCTGTAGTTACACATTATAATAACAGACTGGTACAACATTAAAGGAGAAAAACATTAAAACTAATTGTATAAATCATTCAGTATTTAACTTGAAACTGGTGCAACTTTTGATAACTCCTAATTTACCCATTCATACAGTATGGTGTCCAGCTACCCCCATTTAAATTTTTGGATAAACAAATCAATAAGTATAAAAGGCCGGCCAATATATGCTGGATGTTGAGAGATATTGCTATTTCCTGATACAATAACTTTCTGGTAGTTGAATGCCAAATAACAAAGCTTTTGGTTTACTTTCTTACTTGATACATGTATCCTCTGTGATGTAATCTTTGGAAGATAGTAACATTCAGTGGTTCACAACTCAATCAATCAAATAATAAGCCTCCAGAAAGACATGTTTGGGAATACATTTATGAGTGCCATTATACTTCAAATATCCAATTTCTGAATACCACTCCACATATTTACTTTCTCAGAGGAATTCCATTATGAGGATACAGGGATGTGATAACTCTATACAGTGTTTTTTTCAGTATATGGACTAAATTTAAGGAAGCACTTTATTTTCAAAAGTCACAAAAGAATTTCAACTAAATATCAATAAGCAATAAAAATATTTACTGGTTAATGATTCTGACACAGTAACCACCACCCAACCATTACAGTGAACTCTGGAATACATAATGGCATTTGCAATGATAATGGCACATTCCAAAAATATAACTTCATAATTCCATAAAACATTCTATTTGAAGTGTTTATGAGATTCCACCCTTGAGTGAAACAAATACCAAGTGAATATTGTAAGTCATTTATATAGTCTAAGTTTTATGGAAACATCCAGGACCCTAAAATAACTTCACTGCTGAACTGTACACAAAATTAAACAAGAGAATTGCTACACTGTCAGAGAACAAAAGGCCTTGAAAACTTAAAAGCATACTTTTATGTAAAGTTGTAATGAGGCACATGACCTAAAATGCTTAAATACATAATTTTGTAACCTGAAAGTCATTTTGTATTTCATTATCAACAGTTTAAATTCATTCCCTGCAACTATGCCTTTGCCCAATGAACCATGGACATATTTTGTATTATCTTTACAATTCATACCTTAATCATGTTGGAACATCAACTATGAACTGCATACTAAAATCTAAAATTCTGATGGTATGCCTATATGCACCTTGTGACATCTCCTTTAAACATGATATCTTTCCTTTAGAAAATGAACAATCATAAAAGAAATCTAAGAATAGCTTGTTTAATAAAAAGTGCAACTAATTATTAATGGAATACATAAGAGATGACTTATTAAAAGCCAAAGATATAATCAACAAAATCAGTAACAGAGAATTGTATAATCAGCAACATGGACATAATGAAATGATGAAATGAGAGATAATCTGAACATTTTCGGTGTTAACACAAGTTTGAAAAATAAGACACTGAGCACTTCAATTCGTACCAAGACAACACTGCATTTGATAATCATGAAAATACAGTGCAGGTAAACTTAAGTTCAGGAAACCAAAACCAAATCTATCTTCAAAACTAAATTTTTAGAAGCAGCAGTAGTAAGTTTCAAGAGTTAATGAGATAAACGACCTAAAAACATGTTCCACCATAAAGACCAAAAAGCATATACAGGAAGGGTAACTCATAAATGTCTAGATAGCATAGTTTCAGATAGGTGTATTTCTGATGGGGTGGTATGTAAAGCTGGTTTGGGAGGATGAATGCTTAGTACTTATTGAGTCATTAAGGTAAGTATATGTTTTAACAATGCCTCGTTTTATGGGGAAAATGGTGATCTGTGAGTACAAGTTGCTGTAGTGTAAAGCAAGGTTAAGTCTTGTTTCAAGTTGGGGCATGGTGGTTGGTTAAGGGTTGGTTTGGGTGGGATGGTACAGTGGTGTTGCAGAGAACTGAATACTGGGCATATTGTAGATTGTACTGGAAGTATTTCTGCTTCAGTATGCACATGCTGAATGTTTCTGGTTGACAGGCAACCAGAGATTATTCTTTGTGCCCTGTTTTGTGTGGTTTGCAGCTTTTTTACTTGTATATATGCTTTTGATAAACATACATATTTTTTTTCATACATATTCGCCATTTCCCAGATTAGCAAGGTAGCGTCAATAACAGATGACTGAGCCTTAGAGGGAAAAATTGTCACTTGGCCCCTTCTCTATTCCCTCTTTTGGAAAGTAAAACAGGAGGGGAGGATTTCCAGTCCCCCTTTTAGTTGCCTTCTACGACATGCAGGGAATACGTGGGCAGTATTCTTTCTCCCCTATCTCCAGGGATAATATACATAAGCATGTAAACAAATAAAGGTGCTATCAGATTCTGCCTATATATAGTACATCTGTGAGCATAAGGTCACCCTCTGAGAGTCTGTATCACTGTCATGGGATGCAAAGAAGTAGTTTTGTTTATGACCTTCATGCTCTAAAAGAATTCTTTGCAACAGCACTATATTCCTACCACCCAAATCATCCCATACCCAATGACCAACCCTCAAGTAGAAATAAAAAGCTAGATCCTGCTTTTCACTCCAGCAACCAATACTTACATATTTCCCCCTTCTCAACAAACATAATACTGACATAACATATACACAGGAATTAACAAGCATTACACAACTGCTATCCTAACACTCTTAAAATCCACTCAAACAGACATACAACCACCTACATTCCCCAGGCATGCTATGCTTTCTCATATGCACTCTGGACTACATCCATCTTTCCAACAATACAAACACAAATTCAATATATCAAAATCCCACATACCTAAGATGCAACTAACCACTGGAGACACTGAACACTTACTTCTTAATTGTCCTGTCACATCATCACACTTCATGATCAGTGGTCCTGCCCACTGGACATAGCTGGCTTCCTAAATGCTGCAGGAGCCCCATAAAAGGGGATCCAGGAGCAGAAACATAGAGTAAGGTAAGACGCTTAGTAAATGCTTCTGGAGTGGTGCTTAAAATCACGTGAAATTCTCATAAAGACTATACTGGTTTTGGTTCAAAAAGCGTAATTTTTCATATATCATAGAAATATAAGTGAACATTGCAAAAGGAGGAGGTGAGAACTCTGAAATGAACAGTGAAGTTAGAATAGACACTTATCCTTAATGCACACACAAATTGGATGCAAAATTCAAAGAAACAATACAGATTTTATAATCATCTTAGCTAAAACCTGACACTCAATGCTGAGAGGACAAGAGCAAAGGAAGGAGTAGCATTACTCCTGAAGCAGGATTTGTGGGAGCGTGTGATAGAGTGTA
>JAYMFT010149558.1:0-12648 GCA_038088735.1 Panulirus argus
TGTGATTTTCGAGGTGTTTAAGGATATGGGAGTTGAGGAGGGATTCAAAGACTTTGGAAATGTTAGATGTCAAAGCAGCAGGAAGATAGTTAGAGGGGTCAGAACGGTCACCCTTCTTAGGGGTGGGATGTATCAAAGCACGTTTCCAAGAAGGAAAAGTTTTGGTTTCTAAACAGAAACGGAAGAGACGAGCAAGCACAGGCGCAAGTTCAGAGGCACACTCTTTCAGTACACGAGGATGGATGCCAACAGGACCATAAGCTTTGCTTTTTTCCAGAGAAAGAAGCGCTTTTCGGACCGTCTGAAAAGAGATTACGGGAAGAGGCATAGGATTAGTAAGAGGAGCTTCAGGGGGTGAAGGAATGTTAGTCATCCAAGGTAGAGTTAGAGGAGAAACAGGAACCAAAGAGAGTTGTTTTGTCTATGGGAGAGACAGCTATAGTACCGTCAGAGCGGATAAGTGAAGGGAAGATAGAGCGACAGAAGTTTTTAGAGATGCCCTTAGCTAAAAACCAGAAGGACCTATCATTGGATGACGAGGAAAGGTTATCGCACTTCCTTTGAATAGGGGAACGTTTCGCCACACGGATAACGCGCTTACAGCGATTGCGGGCAATGATAAAAACCGAATGGAAGTTAGAGGAAGGAGAGTTTTTCCAACCCCAATATGCCTGATCCTTTGCCTGAATGGCCTCGGAACAGGAACAGTAGAACCATGAATTGGATGAAGAGCTCCAATCCCGTAAGAATAACCTCAGTAGAACCATGGATTGTATGAAGAGCTCCATTCCTGTAAGAATAACCTCTGCTATGTGTTTGCCGTAGACAGAAGTATCACTACATAAGAGACAGTAATTTACCCAAGGAAAGTCAGAAAAGAAGTTACGCAAGTTATTCCAGTCAGCTTCGTTCAGGTGCCAGTATTTACGTTTAGAATGGATTGCTGGAGGGGTAGGTGCCGTTAGAACAGATACATTTATAAGAGTGTGATCAGATGAACCAGTTGGGAGCGAGATTGTGTATTTACAGCGGGATGGACTAAAGGTGAAAGACAAATGCAGAGTATTAGGAGAGTTGTCACAGCGGTCAGGAATGTGGGTAGGGTGAGAGATAATTTGCTCTTAATCATTGAGAATAAAGAACGTGAGGGCTTCAATCCTCCACCATCACTCTACCATCAGTATGGGAGAAATTCAACCATTTCCTATGGTGAACGTTGAAATTGAGGTAGAGGATCTCGGCTTGCGGATGAGAGGATGTCACAGTCTCATGGCAGGAGTTTAGATAGTGCAGCTAGAGCAAAATCTAATACATTCACGTCGCGATCTTAAATATTCTCGTCGCATGATAAAAATGATGTAAAGATATGAGAGGATCGATGTAAAGATATGAGAGAAACTGAATGAATATCCGAATTTTAAAAGTCTTTTCACGGTGGAAGATGCCGTCGCCCCAAGTGAGATGAAATGAGGTGGTGGTTTTGAAAAACATTAAGACATCTAGAAAAGACAAATAGTAAAATGAAGTACTTTTAGTATAAGGTTCATGGTCCTAATGAAACATCTCCAGATGTCTTGAAAATTAAGTGCAGATACACGTGACAGACTACTCCAAATACTGTTCATAATGTCGCTGGAAAAAGGCAAAATGCCAAGGGAGCGGAAGATTTCAAGTGTAATGTCGATCATTTTAAAAGACAAAATGAGGAGACCAGAAGGATGTGCTGAATTGGGAGGATGTGCTCGGCTACAAACTAGTCTGTAGGTCTGTAAAGTGCTGGAAAAGATGACTCAAAGGCAAATGGATACTTCTTACAAAGTAGAAACTACCTGGATAGGAAACCACGGCCTTTGTGCAGAGATCATGTGCAACAAACATCCCAGATTTCTACGCAAGTGAACCTCAGTTTGGACAAACGAGAAGACTAGATGGACAGCGTGCATCAGGACTGCCAGAAAGCAGTTGATTCTGTACCACACAGAAGGATGGTACAGAAGTTTTATCTTTCTTCTGGAATGAATACTTCGATGTATAGATCACATCAGTCGAAGGGAACATAGGACGCATGTCAAGGAATCCCTCTCAAAAAAAAAAAAAAAAAAAAAAAAAAGATTTTGAGGCCAACAGCAGCGTACCCCAGAGTTCTGCTCTGGGACCATTGATCTTCTTGATCTATGTCAATGACTTTGCCGGTAGGACTGGACTCTTGCCTGAATATGTTTGTTGACGAACCCAGTGTTATGAGGAATGTGAAAAGCGAGGAGGATTGCAACAACCTCTGAGGGATCCTACACAAGCTCCAAAGGGATTCTGATTCAATCCGAGTAAATGCAGAGTAATGAGAATGGCACATTAGAGAAAGAAGGCCTCCATACGAATATTATTCAGCAGGTTAAAAGCTGCGGGAATCTGTCCAAGAGGAACATGGGAATTGACACCGTACCTGGCGTGTCATCAGAGTCAACACACCAGGAGAATAGTAAAGGAGACAAACTGTCTGCTTGCACGAAAGCTGCATCCTAGAGCATGCTTCTCAAGTTTGGTCATGGTACTTAAAGAAGCACAGAGAAATAATAGAGAGGGTCCAGAGGAGGACAAAAATGAGTGGTACTAGAAATAAGGCGGAAGATTTACAGGGAAAGGAAACAGGCTTTAAATTTACCCCAGTGGAAAAATGAGGAGCAAGGGGTGACCTGATCTCAAATTTTA
Source organism: Panulirus argus (assembly GCA_038088735.1). Lineage (NCBI taxonomy): Eukaryota > Metazoa > Arthropoda > Malacostraca > Decapoda > Palinuridae > Panulirus > Panulirus argus. Next base: position 2,710 of record JAYMFT010149558.1, read on the forward strand.
AGTTTTAAACCAATATGATGAAGTCACCTGTGAATAGTTCTTCGAAAGAACATCTAGTATTCATAACATGAAATAAGGCAATTATTAGAAAAGATGTAAGGGAGACTTTTATAGCCAAAAAGCGGAAGACGAACGGAATACACTGGATGGTAAAATTATGAATGGGGACATCATACACTTGGAAAGGTTATATGACAGGGAAAGTTCAAGAAACTGTAGAACTCTCCGCCAGTGTTGTACAAATAGGTGACTAAGATTAGGTGACTACACACACACAATGTTGAACAAATAGGTAACTAAAGTTATGTGAATATACACACACACACACACACACACACACACACACACACACACACACACACACACACACACACACACACTATCATCATCGCAGAACTATACAGGTGGATAAATCATTGGTGATTATACAGAAACATGATAAGCTACTATAACTAGAGGAAGAACAAAGAAACTGGAATCAAATTTAAGATCGTTAAAGGTATGGAAGTGGAAATTAGGTGAATGAATATTATCATCCAAGGACATGATTAAAGAATCTAATTATATGGAGGGATTCAGAATGAGACCAGAGGAAAGAAGGCGCAATGAATGAAAAACCAGAGAAAAAGATTAGTGAACTCTTATTAGGATGCTCTTGAGCCAGAGCAATGAGAGAAGACGCTGTTAACAAAGAGGCTAAATACTGCTAGAAATGGAGGGGCAGGAAACACGAACGAATTCTGAGACTGATGAGCAGAAACAGGGTATTGTTTTATGCAGAGGAGCAGAGACCTAGAAACAATGAAACAGAGGGACAAGAATGATTATTAAAACTACAAAGAGAGTACCACACATCGTTAGACAAAACATTCAGAAAGAATTTGGTATGTTAAAAGATTTATACAAGCACAGAGTTAGTGCATTTCGCCAGAGATTTTGGTATGAGAGAGTACTGACAGAGAGGGTGAAGGTATGTATATATAGCATCAGAATTGGGAGGAACAATGTGGTTTCAGAAGTGGTGGAGGGATGTGTGGATCAGGTGCTTACTGTAAAGAATGTGTGTGAAAAGTACTTTGAGTAACAGAAGGATTTGTATGAGTCATTTGTTGATTTAGGCAGAGTATGTTAGGGGTGACAGCGATGCCTTGTGGGAAGTCTTGAGAATATATGGCGTGAGAGAATAGCTGCTCGAAGCAGTGACAAGAATTTATTGAGGGTGTAAAGCGGGTGTACGATAAGGAAGAGAGGAGAGAGAGTGGTTCCTGGTGAAGGCTGGGTTGCGACACGGTATACGATGTCACCATGGCTGTTTGATTTGTTTAATTTGGAGAGAGGGGCGAGTAAGCAGTATGTCTGCTGATAACACAGTACTGGTGGGTGATTCAAGTGAGAAACTGCAGAAGTTGGTGAAGACTGAAAGTGTGTGAAAGGAGGAAGTTGAATGTAAATGCGAATGAAAGCAAGGTTATTAGGTTTAGCTGGGTAGAGGGGCAAGTTAATTGAGGTGTGAGTGTAGATGGAAAAAGAGAAGTTTTGTATACCTGGGAGTAGACAGGACGGTAGTAAGTCATGTCATAGGAAGGGTGAGAAGGTTCTGGGAGCACTGAAGAATGTGTGCAAAGAAGTCTTTATCTGGAAGGGCAAAAATAGGTATGATTCAAGGTTTAGCAATCCTAACAATGTTATATAGGTGCGAGGCATGGGCTATAGATGAGGATATGTGAAGGAGGGTGGATGTGTTGAAAATGCAGTGTTTGAGGACAATATGTGGTGTGGGGTAGTTAGATCAAGAAATGAAAAAGTAAAAGAAAGGTGTGGTGATAATAAGTGTGGTTGAGAGAGCTGAAGAGGGTGTGCTGAAATGGTTTACAGAAGTTGACATAGAGGATGTAAGTATCAGAAGCGGAGGGGCCAAGGAGAAGGAGACCAAATTGGAGATGAAGGACGGAGTGAAAAAGATTTTGAGTAATCGGGGCCTGAACATTCAGGAGAGTGAAAGGCTTGCACGGAAACAGGGCATGTGAAGCGGCCTGGGTAGACCATGGAAAGGTCCATGGGGCCTGATTGTGAGTAGTGGGCTGTGCTTTCGGTGCATTGCATTGCATGTGGATGTGAGCAAATGCGGCCTTTACTCGTATGCTCCTGGCGCTATCTCGCTAAAGCGGGAAACCGTGATCAAGTATGAAAGAAAAAGTTCAAGGGATTGGGGCTACCACGAGTGTAGAGCCATATCCTCATACCATATAAATAGGCAATTACACACGCTGCTGATTACCCAATCAGATATGGGTTCACTCAGGAGGTGGTAGCACCATGAACCAGCCAGCTGTGACTGGATGCGAAGGTGCACGGCCAGGGAACGAGTCAACTGGGCAGGACAATGCCAGAGAAGTTGATGAATATCATCGAGAAACTGGATCACAGGTCAACACAGTTGAAGGAGGAGATTAAGGAATTAAGAAATCAAACCAAAGAACATGAAAAGCGTCCTAAGATGAGAGAGGAAATTAGGGAGGGTTGAAAAAATGTGTTCAAAGGATACGGATGCAGAAGGAATTCAGTGACTGGAAATGTGGAGAGCATACAGGAGTTTAAGATGTATGATCGTTAAGTAAGTTCAAGAGATGGGGGGCCCCCACGAGTGTGAAACTCCCTTCCTTTACAGTGCCAATAGGTAAAGACAAATAGGTGATCACACACACACACACACACACACACACACACACACACACACACACACACACTTCAGCCTACTAAGGATAAGGCCTGAAAAGAATGCCTGCTGAATTATCTAAAAAAGAAGTGAAAAAGTGACCACGAGAAAAAGGTAGTTTTAAACAAGAGTCGGACAAAGATGCTCTCGACATATCTCTCAAGTAACGAGATAAGCAACGAAGACGAAGCAGCCTTACCGGTTTGATATATGTTGGAACAATATAGAAGTTTCTCCGGTGTTTACCAACGTGGTAAGCATCCTGTCGGTGAAGGTGGGTGGATAATCAATATCCAGTAAGATATTGGGCGTTATAGACGAGAAGAACGGGTTGCCCGATACATCACTGTAGATGCCATGGAAGATGTTCGGGGTCATGTGAATAAAAGGCACCTGAAAATCATTTTGCAACGGATCGCATGAGTGCTTCAACATCTGTCAGGAGAAATCTATTCTCTTCCCTGCGGAAAGAAAGTGTAAAAGACCGTAACTGTATAACAAAGGCCATAATAGTATGCACACACCAAAATGAAAGATAAAAATGTGAGTTGCTCTCTGAGGGAGATAGAAGCAATCCGTGATGAATTGATTTTAGAAATTAAAATTAATTGCTGTGTTATCGTCCCTCAGCTAACATACTTCGCTTGAAGACACAACCTTTCAGTGACCTGATAACAGTACTCAGCTGTACATGATCTGGAATTATTCGTCTCTTTTTTGACATATCAGTGCGAGTGATTTTTACTCGTTTCTCAAGGTACTGAAATGAAATATCACAGTCTTCATGAATAAATGAAAGATAGATTCCACGTAACCCTACCTTAGGTTTTCAGCAAATTGCTCATTATTTTTCGTTTTTCTTTTCATAATGTGTGGTATAGAATTAGGCATTGTTGTTTGGTAAATGTCTGTAAACCGTGTAAGCCTACCCCATTCATAAGGTTTTCAACCATTTCCCACTCCCTTCCCCTTTTTCCAGTGGATATCACCATGGGAACTTAACCTCTGACTCATGACCTCCAAAACTTGATAAGACGTAGAACTCTGTAAGCAGTTCCTGGGGAGACCTTAGGTCCACTTCCATTCTCCAGTCTTCAGGTGTTGTGTAAAGAATTATTGACTGGCATTTGATTACACATGACCTTGACCCTAGACCTACAATATCAAACAGATGTAGAACTTCGTGTGTAGTACCGATGGCACGAGCCGTGTTAGTGGACCGTTCTCCCCTCTCAGTGAGATCCTGAGTGAATGAAGCTGCCAGTAGCATTCCGTATCACCTGACACCTTGCGAACATAATGGTCTTCGAGTTCCTGACTCTTCTTCCACTATCACGAACAGGCTCGAAAGGACCCAGTGGTCTATTGCTCTTTGAATTCATTTGTATTCCATCGGCTATAGATACGTTTAAGAGGAGATTGGATCAATATTTTGCTGCTAATGCACGAATGAAGGTTTTCGCCTCTTTAGCTACATGAAAAGTATACTCTCTCTCTCTCTCTCTCTCTCTCTCTCTCTCTCTCTGAAATATCTGTATAACTTTCTACTGCAGCAGTCATCTACGAATTTCTGATCTCCTTTACAAACAGCCTGCAAAGGACCCAGTATTATATTGTTGTTTGAGTTCCTCTGTATTGTATATTTCTGTACGTGTTTGCATCATGCAATATGGCCGTAAGAGGAGAGGCCGTTCTTTTAACTTCTAAGAGCAACTTTATCATGAGACATAAGATTCGTGACAAAAGAGTGTGTTTTTACTGAAGGACACTTTGTCGTAAAACATCCCTTCGATTAATCGTCACCTAGGTATCATGGTATGTGCGAAACTTTTATGAAGTTTATATGCAGTGTAAGTGAAACCATCAGTAGAATGTGTTGCCTTTTGGTCCAAGAGATCATTTGGTTTATTTATGCCGTCTTTTATCTTTTAGTTGGAGGCTCCAGTCACGGACAAAAGTCCACATCAAGGCCAGACCTCCTGGCCAAATTGAAATATAGAGAGGCTAATGAAAGAGAAAAAGAGACAAGGGAAAGTATTCACGAATTTTGAAGGAAGTTAAAAACTTCTTTTAAAATGTGCCCGGTCTTGGTTATTGGGAAAGACATTAGAGGGTTGAGAGTTCCAGATCTTCGAGGTGTATGGAAAGAAGCAGTTGTCAACACGGCCCACCCTTGAGTTGCCAACAGACACACAGTAATAATGTGACGCAGCAGTTTGCCGAGTTTGCGTGGTCTAGCTAGTGGTGGGGGCACACAAGCAGTCAGTTCTCGGCAGCAAAATCCATAGTAATACCTACAGAAGAGGGAAAGTGAAGCAACATTGAGGCGTTGGGCAACTGTTACACAGTTTCTCACTTTCTAAACACGATGAAAAATAGGAAGGTCTAACGACTTCAGGCGTGAGCAAGATACAGCAGAAGAATTTCTGCATAACACCCTACCTTCGTGGCGTGAATAACATCTGGTGTAAGACTAGAGTCCTTTCCATCTCATCCACAAAAGGCAAAGCTTTATACAGTAAGTTTTTGCTTCGCGAATGCGAGTTGAATGACGATTATGATTTTATACAACAATTTCGAACGTACAACTGCTTACCTGTAACTTGTAGATAAAAGGATAAAAACAGTCCATTGCCACGATGCTCATCATGACCAAATCAAACTTCTCCTCTTGAAGTTTTTGCACTTCCTTAGAGGCTAAGCCGTCTAAGCAGATCTTGGGCAGACGAGTTATATAGTCAATAGTGATTTCCGTCATATCCATTTCAAATAGGTTGAGTCTGGAATAGTCCGTGAAAAGGTTCACATCCGGCACAAACACCTCGTGGATGTTCGTCCTGTGTTTTGTCGTTTTGATCCCCGTCAGATACGTCACCTGTAATCAATACGATTTCCAATTTGTCGAGAATGTGAATAATATCAGAGAGACAGAGACAATAACAGCACATTATTTATCTTTACTTTCTTGTCCTAGAAGCCCCTTTTAAGGAGCTCCGGAGCAACATTTAGGAAGCCAGCCACACCCACCGGGCGGGACCTTAGGTCAGGGAGTGTGATGATAACTGTGTATATGTTTTATCAGCGTAATGTTTGCTGGGTGGGGAGGGTGTGGATCTGTGAGTACAAGTTGCTGAAGTATGGATCAGGCGTGAGCTTTTTATTTCTATTTTTGGGTTGTGGTTAGTGATGGAGCGTAGCTGCAAAGAATTGAGTGCAGTGCATATTCAGGTGGTATCCTGTTGGGAGGACCTTTGTTCTATTTTATAGGTGGTGAGTGTTCGTGGTTGTTCGGCAGCTTATGATTAATTTCGGGTGCTTTATCTTGTGTGGTCTGCAGCTTTCATATATTTGCTTCTGACTGGGTGAATGGCCTGGCAGACGAGACGTACTTAAAGGTAGAGCGGATGAAAGGTTTGTACAGGATAAAGGATTCTTTTTCTTGTCCAAATCTGGCAACAGTAAGTGTTCCTAGGGCATTTAGTTTGTTTCTTCCCAGTTGACGTATATGGTATGGGGACTGAATATTATGTGTGTCCTGTGTAATGCCCAGAATAGTTTGAATTTTCGGGAGTGGGAGTGATTGTCCATTCAAGGTGACGGGAAGGTGCAGATAAGATTCATGCCTTTCTGAAGTTAAGAGGAGGGCTAAAGAATTCTTTGGATATGCGGATATTCCGTTCTTAAGGAGCCATTGTTCCAACTGCGTGGTGTAATGTTGCATGTTTCTTGTTGCAGGGTATTATGGTGTGATTATAAGGTCGTAAACATATGAGAACTTTCACACCATAGTTTTCAGCCGTCAATGGGAGGTCATATAAAACAGGATTATGGAGGGAAGGAGAAGAAGCTGCTCCTAGGGAACTCCACTGTAGAGCTTAAGCGTGGAGCAATTGTGAGTGACTGTGGTCAAGAGGCAATGTTAACTTTGATGATAACTTGCCAATAATATTGTGCTGGACGGGGCCTGTGATTGGTCGGAGTCATCTAAGATGTGTTGTGTGAGGTTTCTGTGTAGTGTGGTGGTGGAGTAGATGAGAATGGGATCCAGCAACCTGCCCAAGGCCAGGAGTTAGTACACTGACCGTGTGGTTCCTCGCCGCCAGGGCCTCGGCGATGCTCATGAAGAAGATCTTGTGGCTGTTGTTGCCACTGAGTGCCATCATGAGAATCCGAGCGCCCTCTACCGCCTGCGCCACCACCAGAGCCGCCGCTACCACACTCCACCACCGCATCTGTTGACGGGATGGCGTCAGTGAGTGTTGACAAGTTCTGTACCAAACATTACCAGATTCACCGGCTCTGTCTTGCTCATCTGCTGCGCCAGACGAGCCAGTTATGCTACGTTCACCACACTCTACCTGACGGAACAAATCTGCTAAAACAAATAGGACAATTTACTTGGTTACAAAAAGGCATATGTATTTCTCAAACCAAACGCTACTGCCAGCAGTCATCGACAGCTCGCGTTCCCCCACGCCATAACACGAAAACAAACGACCACAAGTGGGAAGTCATTGGAAACGTATTGAATCTACTTACCGTTCTCAAGTCTAGATTGAGACAAACTTACTTCATATTCTATGTTATATACAACGTTCGAGACAAACTTACCTCATATTCTATGTTACATACAACGTTCACTTTCTCTCCTTCGACCGTTAGAAATAAAAACATTATCAATTGCGTTTGACACTGGATCACACTTGCATGTTTGATTTAAAGGATCTCTCTACTACCAGCTACTTATCGAGCCATAATCTTACTGATTTCGTATACACAGAGTCTTGTTATGACTGAGGTGTGAGACTCTTCCCTGTAACTGTACCAGGTGTACCGATTGCACCAAGTGTGCCAGTTATACCGCATGCACTGGTGGCATCGAACAACGTAAACGTCGAACTAGATGTACTAACTCTACCACCAGTCACGTCGAAGCTGATATACCGATTGTACCAGATACATCGGTCGCACCCCATGACTGTACCACATGTACCAGGTTCATCAGTCGCACAGGACGTTACAGGTGTACCAGGGGTATATATAACACCAGCTATGACAACTGGGGGAAAAGATAAAGCTTGTACCAGAAACATCTGTTACGCTTTGCAAACCCGTTGTACTATTAACATTTCAAACGGGCATCAATCTACCCGACCCACGGACACCAACGGGTTCATCGGTTGTACCAGAGTCACGATTGGTTGAAGCCCGCGCATCGCCTACGCTAGACGCGTCAGATGCAATACGCTTGAAGCATCACTTGTGCCAGACACGTAAACCGTACCATCAACATCAGTCAAAGCGAGGATGGAGACGGTTTTCGAACCGTACCTGAACCAATAACGGTAGCAGACTGAAACATTTGTACCAGCTTTGTGGTGTTGTACCAATACCAGTAGTCTGATAAACCCAGCAGTTCTCCCAGATACTTCGGTTGTACCAAATGCCACAGGGGGAACCATATGCTTCACTATACCACATGGATCATTTGTACCAGACGGACGATGCCAATGTACAAGATGCTTGAGGCAGCACAAGATGCACTGCGACATGCGTACATCAGATTACCAGACGCTCCGGACCAGTCCCTTGCACCAAGTACATTATGACTTACACTGTATACACAAGTAACGGGCTTTGCATTTGCGCCCGAAACGCCAGTTGTACCGCAGGCGCCAATTGTACCAGGTGCGTTAGTCACCCACATCTCTTGCCTTCGATCCTTGATGCCATTTTATTACAGATCCATGGTTGTACCACAGACACGAGTTATGCCAGGCCTTATGATGATCATTGAATTACCAAGTTTTGCTACGAAGGAAGTCATTTACTTACAGTGCGTCGATACGGGGTTGTAAACTCCTGTCCTTACAGTGCACCGTTAGGAAGTTGTGAGCCCCTGTTCTTACTCAGTGTGCCGTTATAAGGTTATGAACCCCTATTCGTACAGTGCACCGTAATAGGGTTGTGTGCCGTTATAGGGGTCTTGAACCCCTGTCCTTAAGCTTGGAGAAGTACCTCAACAAATGACAGTTTAGTGACGTTATAATGTGACCCGTCAAGTGTGGTGCCTGAGTGACCGTGTGTGTGTACCCAGGCGTGTGGCTGAGAATACCTCCGTACCTCACAACTTATCTGTTGTCTGATACACTCGCTTATCACTGAGTTAAATGAAGGAAAGCGAGTGTATGTGCACTTCGTTTCTTACTACTTTTCCCATTTTCTTCCAGGTGGTGTGAACTATAAAAAACGCGTTCTATCCATTCACGGTTTACACAAAGACCCAAATCTCTTTTTCAGTGAGGCTAAACACGGTTGTCCGATACCTTCACATGCACACCCACAGCAAAAATTACTCGGACCCCTTGGCCTTGATGCACCCCCGCAACGATCACTGGTGTTGTTAGTTCCCCCTTCTCCCCCAAGTATTTGTGAGTGTGTTTGTATAACATGATGTTTTCTGTAGCCATGTGTCGTATTTACGGGTAATTAACGGGAATGCATAGGGCGTTAGTATGAAAGCCTCTAAACGTCATAGTATAAACCCTCTGTAATATGATAATCAAACCCACGATCTGTATTAGTGGGTATATGGCAACCACCGAATCGATGCCATTTTGGGATTTCTTACGTTATGAGATGCAACAAAATGAACCCACCACATCACAAAGCGTAGATGATGGAAAGTATGTAAACGTCCGGTAACATAAGACCACAGGTACAAAGGACACGTAATATTTGCGTTATGGTAATAGTGATATAACATTAAGCACAATACTAGCATGATTATGAAGCAGGGAATGAGTCGCGACACGGGGTACTATATTTCTTTCATGTGCCATACGAGATCAGTAGGTCCACGAAAGGGATGATTGGTAGTGAAATTCAAGCGAGACAGTATCAGCGTCAGCGTAGACTTTTACCACAGGAGGTTCGTTATGTGAATACGGTGTATTGAATATAGTGGAAACGGAAGTGGTTCCACCTGCATTGAGTTGAGCTTCGGAGCGCACAGTAGGACAGGGGAGAAAGAATACTTCCCACGTATTCCCTGCGTGTCGTAAAAGGCAACTAAAAGAGGAGGGAGCAGGGGGCTCGAAATCCTTCCCTCCTGTTTTCCAAAAGGAACAGAGAAGGGGGCCAAATGAGGATGTTCCTCTAAGGCTCAGTCCTCTATTCTTAACGCTGCCTCGCTAACGCGGGAAATGGCGAATATGTATGAA
>JAYMFT010149569.1:0-12648 GCA_038088735.1 Panulirus argus
CGAGTGAGAGAAGAGGGAGCAGAACTGAAGGATGTGGATGAATGCAGTGTTGAGTCATCAGCGTAAGAGTGCATTGGATTACTTGTGGAAAAGAGAAACTCGTTGAAGAAAAGGAGAAAAAGTGTTGGCGACAGTACAGATCCTTGAGGGACACCGCTGTTAATGGAGAAAAGGGGGGAGGCTGATCCATCAACAACCATAGAGATAGATCGGCCGGAGAGGAAGCTAGATACCAAGGAGCAAAGTGAGGGAGGGAAGCCAAAAGAGGGGAGTTTTGAGATGAGACCCTGATGCCACACCCTATCAAAAGCCTTAGATATGTCAAGGACAACTACATATGACGGCATCCACTACGTACGTGCGTTCCCGCCCACCCCTCCTCTTTCACTGCAGGGTGGTAGGAACGCAAGAAGGACTGTGACCGACGTACCGTCACCTGCACCGACCAAGTCACGGCCCATTACGGCAGTCAGGCCCGCCCCCTTCCCAGACTCTCCGTGGGTGACCATGTCAGGATTCAAAACTCGGACACCCACCGCTGGGACAAGGTAGGAGTAGTCATGGGCCGTAATAGCAACAGGACCCACGTCTACAAGGTGAAGCTCCCGAGCGGCCGCGTTTGGTGGCGTAATCGTCGCTTCCTACTCCCCATTCTGGATCCCAGTGTTAACCCCCTCCCCCACATCCCTGTGGTCCCTTGCTCCCAGTCCTTACTACCACTGACAATGGTAGACTAACCCTCCAACGCCCCACGCAGGTCACCAAGGCTCAGAAACTAGCCGCTAACGCCTCTGCTTCAGGCGCAAAGGGGCGAGGGAGGTGTGGATATGTGAACAGACACATATGCATGGCTATGTCTGCCGTGGCTATGCGTGCGAGCCTAGGTGCGGTGCAGTCCTCTTGTCATGAGTGGCGTCACCATTATTTTGTCATTATCTTTTGGCGTTACTGTTATTTTGTCAGTAATATAGTCAGTCGCCTTGTAATCTCTGTGGCGGACGGACGCATAGCCTGTGTTCCTTCAAGCCATCTGTACTTTCAATAAACCTAGTGTGTGTGCGAACCTTATTTATCATTAACCTTCAAGTGACTCGATGAAATCACAGGACACAGTGAGTTCCCTGTCAACAAGTGTCTTGCCTTAAGAATACCATTTTAGCTTGAGCCTTGTCTACTGTAGGTGATGAAAGCTATTCATGAACTTTTCCTTTTGTTTGCAGTAAATCTTAGATCTTTTCAAACTTTTTACCTTAAAGTCAGCATTGCAGACTACATTATATATGAAAAACATCTTTTCCACTTAAGTCTCCGAGCATCTGGCCATTGCAGTCAGTTGATGAAAGCTACTTTGTTTGAAAGTGTTATTCCAAGTCATAGTTATTCATCTGGAAGTATCAGATTTGAAACATTATTCATATATTAGGAAACAGGAATATTCTTTCAGTATTGCTGCAATAATTTGTTTCACTTTCATTTATTAGCATTGCCTAATGCCTTTATTACGTTGCAACTTTTACTACATTTTTAAAAATAAACTTATAAGGAATGCTCTTCCTTGCCTTCATGCCATTTTTCACGACAGTAAAATTTTTTCTTAATTAAGAAGTAGGGGAAAAAAGATAGGGAAGAAACAGACAACTAAACCCATGAGGAAATACTGTCTCTTGGGTCCTTCCTTCCTCCATTGCTTCTTCCAATCACAATAATGTATACAAGTCATGAAAAACACTTCTGATTTTTTCCTAGAAGAAAAATGAAAGCTTTCTTGCTGAAACACATAGGAATATATCTAAAAGATATGTAACGAACCTATCTATCTATCCATCTCTGTCACCCTTTCCCTCCGGGAACTCCCATCAAGGGGTGGCCACGGCAAAAGAGTCTCCGTTTATCCCTGTCCTTACATGCCTCCCTCGCATACACCATTCCATGCATTCTTCCACTATTTCTCTTCCACCAGTATTCCTCCATCCTATTTGCCCATGTCACAGGTGGTCTTTCACTCACACAAACCCCTTTAATTGTACTATCATACACTCTCCTTTTTTTCACTTTTCCAAAAGAAAGAACAGGGAAGGGGGCCAAGTGAGGATTTTTTCCTCTAAGGCTTAGTCCTCTGTTCTCAACGCTACCTCGCTAACGCAGGAAATGGCCAATATGTATAAAAGAAAGCACTCCTTGTAAACTCCCAGTCTTGAATTCTTTTCACATGCCCAAACCACCTCAAACTATTACGTTTCACCCATTCCACCACTCCACAATTCATTCCTTTTGCATTCCCTGCCATACCACATCTCTCATACACCCCTTCATTTCTTTCTTCATTCCATCTAGTCGCACCTCATGCTCTTCTCAAATAGCTCATTTCCACAGCCTGGTTTCTTGACCTCTGTGACTCATTCCATGTCCATGTTTCGGCTGCATAGTTCAGGGTTAGGAGGACTATGCTGTCCCTTAATCCTCTCTTCACTTCCATACTTACACCTCTACCCTTCATTATTCTAATAAGGGACCCAATGACTCATACCATGTACTACTCTCTCTCCCTTATCTCCCCTTCCATATCACCAAATTTACCCAAGGCAGCTCCTAGATACTTAAATTCTCTCACTTGTTCCAGTCTTTTTCCCCTCATATCCAGAGTGCAATTTAGGACACACGTTTCACTCTATATGATTTTACAAAATCTATTCTTTCACTCTGTTTCCTTTCAAACACTATTACTTTACTTTTACTTGTATTTACCTTCAATTTCCTACTCTTATACACATCATAAAACACACTTACAACCCTCTGCAACTCCTCTTCACTCTCAGCAGACAACACAGTATCATCCGCATACAGGCTTACCAGTAGCCACCATATCTCACCACTACACTCCATCTCTGCACTCCATTTTCCTAGTTTTTCTTTCATCTCTCTTATCACTCTATTCATATATATATTAAAAAGCCACGGTGACATCACACAGTCCAGCCTCACTACTACACATATCCCAAAACTTTCGCTCAACTTCCATCCACTCTTACACATGCATTTGCTTCTCTGTAGAAGGCTTTCACACCATCCACTTTTTTCAGATACATAAAAGCTGCTTACAACTTCTTACCTTTCACTACATACTTTTCCATGGTCATCTTTACGACAAAAATCTGATCCACACATCCCCTACCTTTCCTGAAACCCTCTTGCTCTTCACTTATTCTGCATTCAGTCACTTCCATCACTCTATCGATTAATATCCTTGCATACTCTTTTCCAGGTATACTTAACAGTCTTATTCCCCTATAATTGCTATATACATCCTTAGCACCTTTTCCTTTGAATAAAGGAATACTAATAACTTTCATACCAATCCTCAGGCACATCGTTCTGTTTTCATGCTAAATAACATAAGATGCATTCACTCTGTCACACTTTCTCCATATTTGAGCTGTAATCCCAAGGAGGCAAGGAACTTAAAGACATACATAACCCCGCATCCTCAACCTGAAGGAAAGAACACCGATGTACAACTTCTGCATTATGTACGTCAAGGGCAAAACTAACTGTGCCGTAGACGCGCTTTCACGCTACCCGGCCCAAGCGAGTGCACCAGAAGAGTCTGACGAGGCCGACGATGATGCACTGTGCGTAGCCATGGTCGCCGCGGCAGCGTAAGCCACGGAGGATGACGTGGGGCACGTAGTAGACCTACGACAAGTGGAGGAGGAAGCTCTCAAGGATGAGGAATACCAGCTACTTCACGAATGCGTGGTCAGCAATGGCTGAGCTGATCGGAAGGACTAGGAACCGGCCGCCGTACGACCTTACTTCAGGATGCGACACCACCTATCATGCCAAGGCGACATAGTCCTGTATACCAGCGACGAGAGGTTCCCTCGCTTATTAGTCATCCCAGCCACCCTTAGACGCACCGTACTCAACAACCTCCACGCCGGCCATCAAGGAAGAGACTCTATGCTCCGCAGGGCCAGGCAGTTGGTGTACTGGCCGGGTATAGATGCAGAAGTGGAGCAAATACGACGCCACTGCCAGGTGCGCGAGACGCACCCCCCTTCTCAGCCAATTGAGAGGCTCTTGCCCACCCTTCCACCCCAGTACCCGTTCCAGCAAGTAGTGGCGGATTTATTCTAACTAGACGGGAACACCTACATAGCCTACGCTGACAGGCTGGTTAGAGGTAGAGCACGTGCCAGGGGAGGCCACAAGCGCCCGCCTCATCACAACGTTCCGAAGGTGGTTCAGGAGATTTGGCATCCCCGAAGAGCTATCATGCGACGGGGGCACAAAACTCATCAGTCAGGAGTCGAGAAAATTCTTCAACACTTGGTGCGTCAGCTTGAGAATCTCTTCCGCCCACTATGCCCAGTCCAATGGCCGCGCGGAAGCAGCCGTCAAGTCTGCCAAGAGACTGCTACGGAGTAACGTCTACCGTGGAGGGTCCCTGGACACCGATGCCACCGCCAGAGTACTCATGCAGTATCTCAACACACCCCTGCAAGACTCAGACGCATCCCCAGCCCAGCTATTGACAGGCAGGCAACTACGTGACACCGTACCGGTGGAGAGTTCCCTCTACTTAATTAGCAAACAATGGGGAAAAAACGGAACCTGAATTCAGAACCCAGCTAACTGGTGTTGGGATCGGTTAGGAACAGTAACAGAGCTGACTTCCCCAAGGTAGTACCTGGTGCGGCTGGACGGCAGTGGCATGGCCACAATCAGAAACAGACGTCATCTACGCCCACTCGGCAAGGAGCCCCAAGCATGGACGCAGCAGGGGTCTCCCAGCGCTGTGCCAGCCCACCCCCCTACCCCTAGACCACAGCGCACCAGGCGTGCCCCAAGGCATTTGGATGATTACTGCATGAACTCCCCTGCCTAATCTAGTATAAATGCACCTAGGACATTGTTTTGCATTATGATGATCTCAGCATATATTGTTTTCTTTTTCCCATGTATCACTACAACTTCTCAGGATATGACATGTATAATTGGAGGGGGAGTGTAGGAGTTAATACCGTCATGCGGTATGACAAGCTTTCCCTAGAAGTGTACGGGGCCTGGAGTCAGTTGCCTGCCGACCCCCATTCAGAACTCATTGTATTTCTTGGTCATGGAATAAATTTCCTTAGTCAAGATCTGCCTCTCATTTCACCTTCAACCCTAACACCTCCCATTTCAGAATTGTAAAGGAAATGAAAGCACTCTGCTAAGTAATGCAGACCAGAACATTTGAACCCCCAAAACAGTAGAGAGACAAACCATGTAACCCCCTTTATATATTTCAACGTATAGGGACATATATAACATTAGAACAAATAAAATCCCATTTATAAGTGGCTTGCTGACCAAGTCAAATAAAGTTTTTGTAACAGTCACAAAAACACACAATAAAAACCCTATGAACAGTGAGGTCTGGAACCTAAACTACAACCTATAAAGTTGTAGGACTAAAAGATCATGTGGAAGAGTTAGACTGTAGATAATAGACACTCTTATAACAACTCGACTCCTGAACTCAAGTGATGTAGCTGAAGCCCCCATTGTCAAGGTTAGAAAACCCAGATCTGATCATGGCATTAATCTTTAGTCCATTGGATGCAAAACCTCAAGAAACAGAATTATGTCTTAACTTCCTTGGAAACACAGTTCCAAATATCCTTGTCTTAGGAGAATTCAGTCTACCACACATTAAATGGAGTCAGGCAGAAAATAACATTGTAGCTAGAACAGCTGGCAAGAGAAGCATTTCAGATGAACAGCTGCAAAAATGAGAGTTGTTCAGACTTTGTGAAAAGTTCTCCCTCAGTCAACAAACAACAAAACCATCCTGAAGAAATAACAGTTTGTACTCAATCTTTACAAATGATGTGGACATCTTATGTGACATTACTATCTCAAACACCCTGTAATCTGATGATAACATAAACAAAACACACAGCAATGGAGGTGTATTCAGTAATATGAGTTTTAGTAGTAAATGGTAGAAATGGAAGGAAGTGATCAATGAGATGTTTGTGACACAGTGGGAACCTTTGAATAAGTATTTAAGAAAAACATATTTCAATATGAAATCATAAGCATATGCTGCATTAGATTTGAGAATTTCTACATCTTCTGTAGAAGAAACTCTTTAGTTACATGTTACATTGTTTATGAATGTTGTTAAAGCATAAATAATGATATGAGGATATTGTGTAAACAGCTTTCTCTGTTCACTGAGTCTTGTGATGAACGCTTATGGCCTTCACGGCATCCTCAGCTAAACAGTTACAATTTTTGAATGTTTGTACACTTAATATAGATGCTTTTGGTTTATCAGCCACTGTTCTTAAATTCACTATTATGTAAACAGTTTTCACCATGTAACACTGACTAAACAATGGTAAAATTGCACTTAAAACAATTGTATGAACACACACAAACAAATTACATCCAAAAGGCACTGGTGTTGTGGGTGGACAAAGTCGGATAGATGTGATAGGTGTACGATAAGAGTTCCAGCCAACAGCAACATGGAAATTTGTAGGAAAGCTAGTGATAGGCGATAGAGGCAACATGAAACTTGTATGTAATACTTTGTACGAGTACACCAAGTAGCATATGAAAACCTTAAGAGGATAGATATATCAGTATGTTTAGAAGTATATGAAAATGACTAGACAGTTAATGCCAACTATTGGTAGAGAGCAGTTGGTAGGCAGCCAACGACCATGGAGATATATTACCAGTACTATCCACCAGGGTATCAGGAAAGTTAGTGAAGGCTGTGTAGTGAGCCAGCACTTCACTGATTGTCAAGTTGCACTCCTCTGACCCTGTTGTCAAGTTGCACTCCTCTGACCTGGGTAGCTGTCTTTTCTTTCTGCCTTAACTGCACGTGAACTACTAGCATTTTGTCCGCAAACATAACACTACAATACTTAACTCCCATGGCTCATTCTTCATAACTGTAGACTTCATGTGATGAGTGTTATGTGCTAGCCCTACCTTTTGGCAGAGTGGTAGGTGCAATAGATAGAAGTAGTAGGTAGGAACTTTAGGTAGAAACATTAGGTAGAAGTAGTAGGTAGAAACATTGGGCAGGGGCATTAGGTACAAGTAGTCAGTAGGAGCATTAGTTAGAAGCCTCTACAAACACTGTGTTAGACTCGCCTTCTGCTGGTGGCCTATCAAGAGTGTGGCACCAAAGGCTAAGAAGTGGCACTGGAGTACACTCTAGTTACAGAGAGACTGTTGCCATGACCATCCCCATGAGGGAGTTCCATAAGGGAACAGGTATCAGAGATATAGATATATGGATAGAAAAGATACTTGACACCCTGCATAAAATGATGAAGATTTATTAACCAACTTCATTGCTGGTCACCAGCTAGTCATTCACAAAGGCTTCACCTCCCAAATCTTCAAACTACTGCAGTGTACCCCAGGGAACATTTCTTTCTCTGACCTTATTTCATCTCTTCCCACATGACTTCCCATCACCTACTGGCCACAGTTTGAAAGTCCTCTTATATGCAGATGACCTCATTCCATCACAGCACCAAACTTATGACATTACATCACACAATTGGAATTTTGGCTCATTCAAAAGAGAATATTTGCACCCTCTGAGAATTTGTCTATCACTCTCTTAATCCAGGACAAATATGGATTCATCCTACACTCTCTCATAACCTTGAATGTTTAACCACTTCCATACATCAGAACTCCCATGGCATTTGATATCCAAACAATTAACATTAACATAAATGTCATGAATGAACTAAATACCCTCAGAATTCTTGCTGGTACTAGTTGTGGACAAAGAAAAGAATTCATCAGTTTCCTCAACAAACAGTTCTAAACCAATCTAAACCATGTATCACCTGCATGGTCACCTGTCCTATTAAAAGTGACATAACTTAATTGCCCTTGGCTACTTAACAACAACAAACATTCATAACCTGCACAAGACAAAAATATTTCCCTGTCCAGTCTCTCTTCATTATGTTTGGCACTCAGTTCTATGTAATAGCACTGGACCTCTCCCACCCAAACTACCCCATAACCAGCAACTAACCTTCAAGTAGAAACAGAAAACTTAACCCTACTTCTCACTTTAGCATCCTTTACTCATAAGAAATAATGACAAAACACTTGCACATGTTAACGAATCAAAAGGCACCAGACAGCAGCATCTCAACCGAATGTTAAACCTCATACCACCAGACATACATCCATATGAAACTACAGTTCCCCAGACATGTGTGAGTTACACTTTTTCTTGTACATTCTAGACACCATCCATTTCTACAGCATCATACAAGTAAATACTGATTCAGTATATCATAAGAACCATCATGGCCAAAATGAAACTTCTGTACTGAAGACACTTAATGCTTCTGAATTTTCAATTACTCACATCATACAGATATACACATTATGTCTGCCCACTGGATGTTACCAGGTCCCTAACTGTTGCAGGAGCCCCATTAGAAAGAGTTTCAAGAGCAGGAAGGTAAATGAGTGTTCTTGCCACTAGGAGATCTGAAAGTAAGGGTGGGTAATGTTGTAATTGAGGGGTGTAGTTAGTGGTCATGGGGTCTCTGGTGTAAATTGAAAGGGGTAAGAGCTTGTCAAGTTGTATACTGATGGAGCATTGGTTAACAGGATTACATGGATTTTGGAAAGAAAGAAAGAAATGAGAGGGTGTATGAGAGATTTGTTGTGGCAGGGAATGGAATGGGACCTAATTGGAGTCTGCTGGTAGAGGGGGGTGAAACGTAATACTTAAAGATGGTTTGGGCATGTGGAAAGAATGCAGGGTGGGAAGTTTACAGGGAAAGTGTAAGATAGTACATTTAAAAGAATGCAGGTTGGGAAGTTTACAAGGAAAGTGTAAGATAGTACATTTAGAAGGGTTAGTGTGACAGTAAGACTACCTGTGACATGGGGAAATAATGTGGAGAGAACGGGAGGTAGAGAAATAGTGGAAAAATGCATGGTATAGTATATGCAAGGGAGATATAGAAGGATAGGAATAAGTGGAGACTCTTGCTGTGGCCACCTCCTTAATGGGAGTTCCCAGAGGGAATGGGCATCAGAGATTTGGATAGAATAGATAATTAAACTGACAGACAGGACATATGGGGGTGACAGTGAGGAAAGCAGATGAGATGGAGTGAATATTTGAATTGACTTTTGAGTATGATGGGTGATTGGAAGAAGGATGTTGTCTGTTTGGGATGAGTTGACATGCTGTGTGAGAGGATCATGGTGATGGAATGGTGAAAAGGGCAGCGGTGGAAGCCTTTTGCAAGATGAACTGTAGAAAAGTGTAGAGAGTAGATGGAATTACAGTTGCTTCTTCAGTGATGGAGTGATGGTTTTGTTGAGTGGTTGGTTAGTAAAGCTGTTTTACAAGTGTAAGGTCCAAAGTGAAATGCAAAAAGACAGGCAGAAAGCATTCACTTTAACAAGTTTAATTTATATAGTCTCATATACTTTATTTCCTAATTGAACATTCTCTTCAATGCCATGCTTTTTTCTTGAAGGACTGGACCAGCAACAAAGGCTGGTTCTACATGTTGCCTGTTACTTTGGCCAGATGAACATGGTGTGCTTCTTACTGCAACATGGAGCCAAGGTTGACTCCACTACTCAGCTTGGGTAAGTTAATAATTTCCTATTGCAGGTGTACTGAACCCATTACAATGTTATCAAATGTAGTTTCAGAAGGTGTTTATGGATGAATTTTACTTTACCAATTGGTGTATCATATTAGTTGTTTTCCACTTCCATGTTATTGTGTGTATATCATATTTAGTTGTTTTTCGCTTCCATGTTATTGTGTGTATAGACAGGATCAGTTAGTTATGTCTACTACTCTTGTATGCTTCATGATGTTTTAGTACATGATACTCTTCAGTATGAATTTGAGGAACTTGTCTCCTCTATTACAGATATATTTGGATTGCCCTTCCTGAATCATAAATCTTAGCTCTTTTTTGTTCACTACCAGCCTGATCACATTCATACACATGATTTGTAATCAGTTATTTGAACTGTTTCAGATTCCTGGTCTCCATTAGTTTGGGTTAGGAAGCTTTCTTACCCTCCCTCTTTTGTTTCATCTGAGTCCCTTTCATTTTGTCACCTAACGGAATGCTTTGCTCTCTGTGCCTGCTAATCAAGTAAGGTATGTGGTGATCACTTGCATTAGCCTTGCTTAATGGCAATAAAAATTCATAGCTACTGCTCCCCCCTTAACTTATAAATTTTGATCAGCACCCCACTATATTACTCATTTCTGACAAGTTTCTTACCCTGCCATAGCGCCTTGTGGTTACACATCTCTTTTTCAGAGGTTATCATCAGTGATCTGCTCTCTACTCCTTGCCCCATCAGGTTATAGTCAGTAGTCTGCCCTTCACTCATTGCCCCATCTGCTATTTCTGACTTCTTTTTTATCTTCAGACTTACATTAGAGAAGTCCTTCGCATCAAGAACCTTTCCTTTTCATTTCATCCCCATCCTTAGCTATTCTGCCTATCTGTATCTCTTATGTCCATTCCATCTGGGAACTCCCTCAAGGTGGTGGCCACAAAAAGGATTTTCCATAAGTGCTGAACTCCAGTTCAGAGTGACAAGCAACTTGTAGAAGAGTGTAAACAGCCTTTGTTGGTGGGCCAATCCTCCAAGAAAAAAGCTTGGCATTGAAGAGAATGTTCAATTAGGAAATAAAAGTATATGAGACTATATAAATTAAACTTGTTAAAGTGAATGCCTTCTGCCCTCTTTTTCATCCTTTGTACCTTCCTCTTGACCTGTCGCTTTTTCTTATCTCCCAGTCGTTTGCCCCTCTTCCTCTTATGTATTGTCCAAACGCCTCTCTCTTCTCTTTCACTAACAACTTTGCTTCTTCATCCCACCACTCGCTATCCTTCCTAATCTGCACACCTCCTGCCTTTCTCAAGCCACATGCAGCTCTTGCATTTAACATCACTGCTTCCCTAAACACATCATATTCCTCAACCACTCCCCTCACTTCATTTGCTCTTACCTTTTGCCATTCTACACTCAATCTCTCGTGATATTTCTTCACACAAGTCTCCTTTCGAAGTTCACTTACTCTCACCACTCTCTTCTCGACATTCTCTCTTCTTTTTTGAAAACTTCAACAAATCTTCACCTTCGCCTCCACAAGATAGTAATCAGACATCCCACCAGCTAGCCCCTCTCTGCACATTAACATCCAAAAGTCTCTCTTTTACCCCTCCCATCAATACATAATCTAATATTGCCCGTTGACCATCTCTTCTATTCACATACGCATACTTGTCAATATCTCTCTTTTTAAACCAGGTATTCCCAATCACCAGTCTTTTTTCAGCACAAATCCACGAGCTCTTCACCATTTCCATTCACAACACTAAATACCCCATGTGCACCAATTATACCCTTAACTGCCTCATTATTCACCTTCGTATTTAAATCACCTATCATTAATACCCGAGGTAGCATGAGCAACAGCCAAAGTAGGGCCTCATTCCTTTACATTCATTGACTCGCTGTCATGTGTACTGCACCGAAACCACAGCACCTCATATACAATCAGGCCCAACATACCTTTCCATGGTTCACCTCAGACGCTTCACTGACCTGTTTCAGTTTACTGACAGCACACCGACTCTTGTATACCACATCGTTCTAATTCGGTCTATCCCATGCACGCATTTTTCACCTTCCTGTATGTTCAGGACCCGATCATTCAATATCTTTTTCATTCATCCCTCCATTTCCAATTAAGACCACTCCTTCTTGTTCCCTCCACTTCTGAGTCACATATCCTCTTTGCTAACCTCTCCTCACTCATTTCGTCCATATGTCCATACCATTTCAGCACAACCTTTTCAGCTCTCTCAATCACATACTTTTTCTTATCACATTTCTTTCTTACCCTTTTATAGTTATTCGATCAAACTAACTCATCACATGCTGTCCTTAAACATTTAACTTTCAACACTTTCACCATCGCCCACACAATCTCATCTACAGTTCATGCCTCGCATCCATGTAACATTGCTGAGATTACAATACCTTCAAACATACAAATTTCTGGCCTTCCAGATAACGACCTATCTTTCCACGAATTTTTCATCTCGCCCACCTTATGACTCACTTCCGCTTCCATGGTTCCATTCGCCGTATCTAAAACATTTCACTTCACTTTTTCGCCATTCAAACTTATACCACAATTAACATCTCCCTCAACCCTGTTATCAAACATAATAACCTTGCACTTATTCACATATGTTCTCAACTTCCTCCTTTCAGACACCTCCATAATGAGTCACCAGCTATCGTAGTTTCTCACTCGAAAGTGCCACCAGTTCTCCAGTTCTGTATCATCAGCAAACAACAACTGCCTTGCTTTCCAAGACCCCTTATCCCCTAGAGACTGCATACTCTCTCTTCTCATCCCATCCATTAATCTCCATTATCATCCACAGTGATATAACACACCCCTACAGCGCACCAACCTTCGCTTGGAACCACTCACTCTCCTCTTTTCCCACTCGCACACACGTCTTATATATATATATATATATATATATATATATATATATATATATATATATATATATATATATATATATA